>VTPC01006118.1:0-21258 GCA_011009095.1 Ignelater luminosus
CACCTATGCTATCAAAACTCAAAATCAAATTTCGAACTAGATATTCCATATTTATTGCATTGCGACATACAAACATCAACATTAACAGGCATAAACAGGCATTCTTAACCTAAAAAATATATATTTTCAAAAATAAGATTAAAAATAATTTCTTTTATAATCCGTACACTCTAAAATAAAACTAAAAAAAAATCGCAAGAGTTAGATCACATATAACTAAAGCTACATTTTCTACTAATTTGTTAAATATAATAAACAAAAACTCCAATTCGAATTAAAAACAAACAGATCACATCCTAACTAAAAAGAAATTTGACATTAAGTTTTACTTCAAATCGATATCTTCACTAATTTTACGTTTTCGCGATTTAATACTATTAATCGGCGTATTGAGAATCATTTCAATAGAGCTTGATAAAAACGGTCCAAATCCCTCCTTCTTGCTAACAAATCCTTTCTCTCTGGTATCAGAAATATTCTGGCTACCACCACTCTCATTGGCTTTATTTAAACTATCGGTTATATTCTTCGATATATTGCACGTAATATTTTCATTTATCTTATTATAGATATCATCAGATATATTAGATGTTAATCCAGTAACTCTTGGCATTTTGTACGGTATATCTGAGAATGGTTCGTTCTTACGTTTGCGTTCAATATCCACATGCGGCAAATTGAAATACTTGGGCAGGGCAGAACGAGGTTTAACCCTTATGGGTCGTGTTATTATCTCTGATCTCGGTAATGGATTAGAGACGGGCGGTTGTACAGATTTCGAGATCAAATCTTCACGTGCACGTATAAGTTCTGCTGTTAGATCTGAGAACTTTTGATCCCATTCGTCAACGTGCTTTTTCAAATCTGCAATTGATGTCTCCTGTTCTTGGAGTTTTGCTGCTTGCTCTTGCAGTTTCCGTTCTTGTTCACGTATCTTGATTGATTTTTCACGTAGCAATTTTGATTGCCTTTTGAACTGTAACAAACAAATTTTGTATTATACAAAATGTTTTTTGATACAAGACATGCGTTCAAGATTGTAAACCACTAAATTGATGAGTTGATAGTGAGGAAGTAAAAATGAATTTTAGTTTATAGGAGAGTTTCTAGATCATTTTTGAATTTTTACATTGTTTGGATTTTGATGTGATTGGAAGTGCAATTGTTGAACCATCAAACAATATAACCTATAAAAAATTCATTAGGTGTATTCAGGAGTACTCAGCAGGTCTCAATGGTTGAGTTGCTGACAATGCTAACTGTTGAGTCTGCTGAGTGCCCCTCAACGTGCTCATTGACGTAGAGATAATCAGGTGTTCTGCTTTATGCAATTAAAATATGTATAAAAATGTCTATTCCATGACAAGTGATCAATGCTCATCAATTAACTAATTAATTACATTTTGAGGTTATGTTTTTTAATTTTGAAACCTAACATTTCATTGCTTCATTTGGAAATGTCTATGGTGCTAGTAATTAAATCTAAAAGCTCATCTAATGAATCTTGAAACTTTCTCTATGTTTCTTCATGTATTATGATGGTTATTACACTTTCTCTCATCTTCATTTCAAAATCAAAACAATCATACGAGTTATTGACATCCCAGCTAACAGAGTGACAGATAGATGACGTGGATATTTGGTCATGTTTAGTCATATACGTCATAATGTCCAATAACTGACGTGAATATTACGTCATCACTGAAACCATTTACTAATGTCACAAAGATTACATCTTTTCACGTTACAAACACGTAATGTTTTATTTTTAAAACATTAAATATTGGTATAATCTTGTTTTGTGAATGTAGTACATAAGTATAGTCGAGTATGTAATAACATTACACCATTTGTAAGTGAAGAAGGGTTAATAGGAATTTTGTTTTGTTTTTGTTTTCACACAGATATACCATTGAGTAGATCTGCTTGCAGCATTCCTCTTGGCACCCACGAAACACTTTCAAGTTGTACATAAACTTGCAGAACTAATTGACGAGTTTTCTCTTCGTTCGTCGCCATAAAAGTACTGAATTCTAACCCCCCAGGTATCCTGAGCATGCATGCAGATTTCGTCCTTGACGCGGCCCCAAAAACCCCGGTAACTCTTTGATTGGTCAGAAAAGTCCGAGAGTCTCAAACTCAACTACTCGAGAAGTCCGAATGACCCGACAGGGCCGGGAAACCCGACACGGCTGGGAAATCCGATAGGGCTGGGAAACTCGACAAGATAGAAAAACTCGATAGGGCCAGGAGACTCGACAGAGCCGGGAGAGCCAATAGACCTTAGAGGCCCCCATAAGACCAGATGAGCCGATAGATCTGGGATACACTTTAAAACTGAGGCCTGGCCTGACCTAAACTTTATGGTACAGTACAAAACTTTTCCGCTTTGGTACAGTATAAAAATAATGCCCACCTCAGTCCATACGAAAATAATGCTCGTCTGACTTAGTGGGAAAAAGTTCTCAACCTGGTGTAGTCGGAGAATTCTCCTCTTCGGTTCAGTATGAAAATAATGCTTGTCCGGGTGAGTTTGAAAACAATGCGTGTCCAAGTCAGTATAATAATCCCCCCCCCCCCGCGGTTCAGTACGAAAATATCCCGTCCGATTTAGTACGAAAAAGATTTCAGTCTGGTCCACTTCGGATTCATTGGATTCATGAAGCTCATAGTAACCAATTACAGCATTTTATTGGACCATTAGAGGGAGTATACAACTGTAGACAATTTAAAAAATCTTATTGGGCTCAAAAACATTGTATATTTGCTACCCATCTGTATGGTGCATCAGAATGTTACTGCATGACAATTACCAACACAGTTATTAAATACCACATAATATACACGTTTTAAAAACGTCATATCTGTCACTAAAAGGTAAATAATTCAATTTGTAATGACACTGACGTCATAATTCCGTCTAAAAAGTGACGTCGTACAAATTTGTCATATTTTCGCTTTTAACGTAATGACGTGAAAATGACGACAACTCTGACCTAAAAAAGACGTTTTTTTGACCTGAGTCTGTTAGCTGGGATGATCTGAAAAAAAAATTTTTCTATGATAGCATCATAAAATAGTTATTTATGCAACAAGTGAGTAAAGTGTGTTTCATATGTTTCATAAATCATAATCTTGAATAGACAATAGGTGACCACGTGCATTTGTTTCAAACTCTACAAACTTACCTTTGTGCCAAACTTTTTTAAAATCTCCATCACCGAAGAGATCTGATGTTTATTAAATTTGGCTTGTTTTCTGACTTTATGAATTTCATCTGCAATAACTTGTTGAACCAGCGGGATTTTAGATGATTTTGATGTTGACGCACCTACTTGGAAAACTAAAATTTAAACATTAAACGTCAATTGTTTAAAAGAAAATTCAGTAGTAGAATCAGAGAAGTATTTCAAATCCAATCTGCACTCAAAAAGTGAAAACTGATTTTTTCGACTTAAGGTACCTTTTTATAGATGGCATCACATTTGCAAAAATAAATAAAACGAGCAACTTGATCAATAAGAATTACAGAAAATCTTAATAAGCATTAGTATACAGATACTTACAGTTCGAACGTTCAAATTTCGGTTTCAGACGTGGCAAAATAACCTCATCAAAGTGCTCCAAAGCCATACTACTAATATCCCGTAATTCCTGTAGCAACTCGTGTGTTCTCGGCGGTGGATCAACATTTTCCACTAACGTTAAGATGCGATCGATTTCATCTAAAACCTGTGGTAAATTTTGTAAAAGTGTACATAAACTAGGCAAGGATGAAAAATTACCTTGCCAGGTATGAAGCAGCAGACATTGCTTCCCATATATTTCATGTAAGTCATCGAAAGCATACTCAATCTTGTTTCAACAGCTGATAAAATATCACAATGACGTGCTAATGGATGTGCTCTACGTTCCGATTCGCGTCTTGGCAGCATTGATTTCATTCGTTTGTATATTGCGTTATGCCTTCTTTCTACTTGTAGAAATCCTCTAGTGAGAAGTTTTCCACCGATTTGATTAAATTTCGTACATACCTAGAACAACAACCTTGTAATGTTAGTAACACTTTGGGTAAACTATGAAGACTGAATTAAACATTTTTCTTATATATATTCTTTGAGATTATGGCAAAAGTAGTTGAAAGATGGCAAAATTAAGTTTTATTAGAAAACATTGTCTAATATGTTAATGTTAATCATTGGCTCTGCAAATGAGACAATACATAACCATAGTTTTTGAGATAAGACGTGTTTAGTATAATGTCACGAGGCCTGATCGAGTCTAAACAAATTTGGTTGCTAGGATATAACTAACGTAGTTATTGGTTAACATACGCAACGTGCGCTGTCCTTAACTACCGTTGCTAAGAGATTAGTTTTGTTTGGAATCAACATTTGAATTTTTGTGTCTCGTGACGTCATCACTAAACACGTCTATTATATCTCCTTGAAAACAAAAAAAGGAAAATTTCAGAATTTTTTAATTCTGTTATTTTCCTAAAAAATTACCATATATGAGAAACCGACAGAAGGAAAAGTTTTAAATAAAAGTCAAATGATACCAAACCGAATGAATGCTGGTGCTTCACGAACGAACTCGTCTTAACCCTGAGCAAGAAGAACAAATTTTACAAAGCGTTTCTGAAGAACCTGGAAGTAGTACAAGATGAGTTGCTCGCTGATTGAATGATCCTCGTAATTCCACAGTGCATAATGTTTTAAAATCAGAGTCTTTATATCCGTACCATTTTCGTATTGGTCAGTCGTTAACACCTAATGATTATCTCAAGTCGCATGAACTATTGCAACTGGCTACTGCGACAGATCGACCTGAACCAAAATTTCCATAAGCAAGAGACAGTAGTGGCAGTGGGCACACGAAAATCCACATTGTACGAGATCGTCTAGAAACCAAGTCAGATTCTCTTTAAATATTTCGGTAGCAGGTGACATTGTTGGACCTCACTTTTTACCATGACGCCTAAATGGAGAAAATTATCTTCGATTCAATAATGAGCTGATAGACGATTTTCCACTCAATTTGCAAAATGGACCGATCTGGATGCATGATGGTGCACCAGCTCATTATGTCAATGTCAGACAATGGTGGAACGAAGTGGTAGTGGCCCTATATCGTATTTAAATCCTTAGGATTTTTTCATTTGGGGTTTTCTGAAAGAAAAGATTTACCAAACACGTCCAGAAGATTTAGAAGATCTGCAAGCACTTTACTTTCTTTTACATAATCCGTTCCTCTTCCACCTCTGGTCGGTGTAGTCGTGTAGAGGATACCCTTCTCTAGACTGCCCTATCAGAGGATAGTCTCCTGTCCTGGGACCAGTCTTTGAGAACTCTCCTGCCAGGTGAAACGACGCCTTCCACGTGGTCTTTTTCCTTCAGGTTTAGGTTCCATAGCGAGTCTGGGCAGCCTTTCAGGTGGCATACGAGCTACATGCCCAAATCATCTTAGCTTGGCTTTGTCAAGGGTTGTTTTTAGAGGTCTGGTTTGGAGGTTAAGACGAATTGTCTGATTTCTCACTCTGTCGCGTCTCGTTTTCTCTTCTGCTCTTCGGAGATACTTCATCTACATCGCTTGGAGGCTGCTAAATCGATTTGGAGTCAGTGCCCACGAATCGCAACGTGGAATTAAATAATGCTACTTTTGCACTTTTCGAAATCTCTCTCTCCCCTACAAACGTTCGACTCAGAGCTCCATACAGTCTTCCGGCAGCGCCAATCCTCTCATTTAGTTCGTCATCGATTTTTCCATCTGAACTGATTGTGCATCCCAACTTTTCAACCTGTTTTAGCTGCTCTCCTAGGATTGTGATGTGGTGCTGCACTAGGGATCGACTAATTACCATCGTATGAATCTTAGCAGTGTTTATTAATAGCTTCTATTTCCACAGCACTGCTCTGAGAAGCCGGTGGACGAACTGGAAACGACGCGTTCTCTTCTGACATTCTTTTGCCACGTCATCCATCAGCAATACAAACAAAAGAGGACTAAGAATATCACCCTGTCTGATCCCAGCTGTTGTTTAAAATTCTTCTGACTGCGAGTTTTACCCGTCCTGATGTAATTTCTGCAGAGGTTTCATAGTAGCTCTGTATTCTGCTTCAGTCCATTCTACGCTATCAAAGGCTTTAACCAAATCTATATAACATATGTGGACTACTTTATCGTATTCGATGGTCTTTTCAGAAATCTGCCTTAGAGTGAAAATCAAATCCTGAGTGCCTCTGCCTGGCCTGTAACCTAGCAGCTTGACTCCTGAGACGAGTTTCAAGTATCCTGGGTCACTTAACAAAGATATTCCATGATGGTTGCTGCATTCCCTGTTGTCTCCCTTTTTGAACAATGGGATTATGATGGCCACTTTCCACTCCGCAGGCATTCTGCCATGCTTCAGGGATAGTACTTGAAACAGTCGATCCTCCCCTGCTTCTCCCATGTGCCTCAGCATCTCAGCTGCCTTGCCAAGCTTCATCTTTTCCAGAGCAGCTCTCATCTCTTCTTTAGTGACGGGGTCAGTTGTAAGCTCTTGATTTTCTTCCACTAATTGAGCATCCTTATACCTGTTCCCAGCAAATCCATAAAATATTCCCTCAATCTATTCATAATATTCTTATCATCCGTCAATAGACATTTATTTTGTCAAAAATGTTTTTCGAAGGCACTTCCTCATCATTTCTTACTGTAGAAAAGCTTTTGATTTTCACCAAAGCCTTCCTCCATTCGTGCCTGAACTGTTCCCAACCAACCTTTTTCGCATCTATTGTACTATTCTCTTGACTTTTTGTCTTTGCTCTTTGCAGTTATTGTAGCTATCTTGTGTTCCACTTTCTAGGTATTCCTGCCACTTCCTCTTTTTCAGCTTTATCACTTTTTTAACCCCTTCATTCCACCATCTCGTCATTTTCTTATTACATTCTCCCCCACATACATCTTCTGCTGACTCCAGTATAATTGTCTTCTCCGTGTACCGATAATACTTGCGTGGATTTCTCTTCTATCTTCTTTTGATATTTGTTTTGCTTATCCTCAGTTTTGAGTTCACTAATTTTGATTTTCCTTCTTGTAGCCTGATAGACGATTTTCCACTTAATCTGTGAAATGGACTGATCTGGATGCATGATGGTGCATCAGCTTGTTATGCCTGTAACGTCAGGCAATTGTTGAACGAAGATTTTGCGCAGCGTAAGATAGGTCGTAATAGCCCTATACTGTGGCTACCACGGTCCCCCGACTTAAATCCTTTGGATTTTTTAGTTTGAAGTTGTCTGAAGGAAATGGTTTACCAGAGAAAATAAATTTACAAGACCAATTAATTACTCCACTAATGCTTAGAAATGTTCATAACATAGTGTGTCATTGCGAGCAGAGGAGAACAATTTGAACATTTATTAAACCAAGTCATACAGTTTAGTTTTTACAATGAATTTGAGTAAATTTGTAATTTATAAGTTTATTAATTTGTTTTAAATCTTAAATAAATTTGGTTACTGGATCTTCACAATTATTGTTTGCCTTATGTTGCCACATTTAAAGTTCTTAAATTGCTTTCTCGAGGAGTAATTATGCATCCAGAAACTTTCTTCGATAAACATTCTTCTCTCAGTTTTACATGGAGAATACGGCTATATGAAGCTGTTCCACCAATTGTCGAACACCCTATATAAACGACATGCACCTTGAGCGTACAACAATGTCTTTTTCTTATCAATTATAAACCATATTTTTCATTATTAATTGAAATATTGTATTGATAAATTAAAATAATCTAGAGATAACTATAGAGTATGCCCATTTTTCAGGTCCTCCCCTGAATCTTTGGGAATAGGTAACAAGTCTTGCTGTGAATTTAAAAACTGAGAAAAGACGACTGTCTGACATTTGTTTGGTTATATTTCCTGTTTAACTTTTGTACAAACCTGTTTATTTTGTTTAATTTCTTTTATTAAATAAATCTTGTTTATAATTAAATTATTCTTATTGTGCTTTCTAAAAAAGCAAATCTTATTTCTAACTAGCATAAATTGAGGAATTTTGACATGAACATGTAGGTATTACAGGAAACAATCTATACAAACATGATCCATTGTTTTTAAATTAAAAACTGTAATTACACAAAGATATCTCTGAATTGTAAGACGTGTTGCCTAATTCCAAATAATCAGGGGAGGACCGATAAAATGGGCATACTGCATAAAGGATGAAAAATATGGTTTGTAATGAATAATAAAAAAGAAACAAATAGCATCCCCCAGTGTATATTACGTGGATGTTCTCTATTAGTACAGTTTTACTGTCAAATTGACATTTTGCATTTCTAGGTTATGTTGCTGTTTTACATTTCTGTTAGATGCACATTCAATAAATTGCTGTTTGCATTAAACTACAACACTCTAACTTGAAATATTTTAACTAAAATTGTATGTAGTAAAAGAAATTGCATTTATATTTATATGAAAAAAATAATAACAAACACAAAATTTATTTTATTTCATTTTTATTTTTACATGTGTACAAATACAATAAAACTTAATTATAATTTAAAATTAATTGAATATTTAACTGTCTGGTACCATCAAATCTAAATTGGCATCACTTACAACAGAATTTGTAAATTTCTGTTCACCACCTCGTATTGATAATTTTGGTGCCATAATTTCAACCTTTCTTTCTTTCATCATGCTTGTCTTCTCCCATCTGGTGCTTCCACAATTTTTACACGGATGTGTTGGTATCAAGACCAATGAAACAGTCCTATTGTTACAGTTTCCACATTTGAAAAATCTTTTCACTGCATCGAAAACTTTTAAAGGATGCTTCTCCGTTTTGCACAAATCTGATGCTGAAAAGCTAGTGTATTTACACTTAAGACATCTCACAGCTTTGCAAGGTACTTTATATGTTGTCAACATTTTCTCTTCCATCCTTTCTTTCATTTCTTGTTTCTTAAAATATTCCTCCTGCTCTTCATTGTCACGCTGTTCCAACAAATCCATGTGTTTTGAAGTAGCTGCCATCATCTTTTTAAATCGTTCAGAAAAGAATTCATTTTCTTCTATTTTAGATTTTTTAACTTCTTGCGGTGTACTCACATCAAGTTCATTTAACGCTTCCAAAGCACGTTTTTTTCCTTTTTCCGAACCACGGACATTATTAGGGTCTTCCTTTATAATAGGACCGTTATTCTGTACCCAAGCTAATGCATTCTGTTTTGCTCTTACCGTTTTCTTTTGTCTTACCGGCAAACTTAAATCAATCTTTTGCTTTTTACTTCCAGATAATGTTGGGAAATTAGTAAGTAGATGTGAAGATTGAAAAACATTTGAATGCTGTGGTTGTTTTCCTCTGATTTCATGATTATTGTCAAACTTTTCAAAACTTTTAGTTTTATCATCAAGATTATCAGATTTAGCAATTTTAGGTAAACAATCAATATTTTTCTCTCCCATTGCAGTATCATTTCTCACATCTACCTTCTTAAAATCTATGTCTAAGTCAACATCTTTTAAACCATCACGTTTCAGCATGAAATTCTCTTTTGCCTCTTCCACTTGATCCTTCTGCGTTTTGCTTGATTCATTTGTTCCCTTTTCACACTTGTTTTTGTTACCCTTAAGCCTACTAATAACATCCAAAGCTAAACTTTTCGATTCTTCAACAGTAACATCACGCGAGACTTCCTCTGCATTAAATTTCTTCTTCCCATCAAAACCTAAATCCATCCCAAAACCTAATTGCTTCAATCTTGCCAAATCTTTCCTCCTCTGGTTTCTAGCTATCTCTAACTGAGCAGCAGCTTGTTTTGCTTTCTTGGTTTGTTTCTTTCCCAAAATGTTTGAATTCTCTATCGGGTACCCAGTTAAGGCTCGCAACCTCCCTTCGTCTCTCTCTGTTTGCTTCTTACTCTTTTTAGCAGGAATTGCCGTATACAACTTTCCTGCATAAAACACCTGATCTTTCCCCAATACTTTATTCCTTAACGCTGTCAAGCCTCCCCCACTAAAATTGGCTTGTAAATCTGAACGTTTACTACTAACTTTTTGATATTCTTGTTTGATGTGATACAAACAAAATTCACACAAGCTTGTATTTACAAAAGCTGTGCAACGCTCTCCGCTCTTCTTAATACTTTTACATGTTCCCAAGTCTTTGGATTGTCCAATCACCATTACCCGCTGATGGTTCATTACACTTAAACAAGCTTCATCTTTACTGCCCTCTTTCACATCCATAACTGATGGATTTAATACACCTATCACGTTGCCAACGACAGTTTTCCATAATTCTTTAAAAGCGCCTCCAAATAAAAACAAACTAACAGTTCTTAAGTCATTTTTTAAATCACTTAAAGTCCATATACAATAATCTTTACCCTTTTGTGACGTCTTCACTCCACTTTTATGTACTATCACACCTGCTATAACCCAGTCTTTGTCTTTTGGTACATTTCTAACAAACGATTTTATTCTTAACATTGGAATAAATTCACGTCCAGCCATTCGATCTTCTAAAGCACTGGTTGAAATTAATGGATTTATAACACGTATTCCAAAAATTGAATCCCAGTTTGCTTGTAGTTTAGGTGCGGAAGTTGCAGCCGGCTTTGATTTCCATACTGAATTCGTTGGAAGAAGTTCTTGTTTGTTTTCTGATTTGGACAAGCACAATAAATGTTTTATTTCCCTTCCAGATTCGTTATACTTTTTGTTTTCAAAATCACGGTTATCTTCATCATCAGAAGAGTCGGTATCTCCAGAATGTAAAGAAATAGGTTTCAAATTGCTTCCTGAAGTACCAGCATCATCTAGATTTGATGACACCTCTTCTGTAGCTGCTGATATTAAAGAATCCAGAAGATTTTCGTCACTCATTGTTTTAAAATTGTTTGTTTGTTACTTTTAATATTTAAAATGTTTGAGGTTATGCACAGTTGAGGTTCGTAAATGTATTATTAGTTGAGCACAATTAGAAATATTACTCAAAACAATTAAAGAAAGGGTTTTATAATTAGAATTCATTTATATCTCATTATTTCTGGACGTTAAATAATAATTACAGACCTTAAACAATAATAAAACCCGCCTTTTTCTATCATACTATTATTGCAAGGTTGCCAATTGTTAAACTGTCAAATCGATTTTCATTGAAACACCAACATTAAAAATTAAATATTTGTTAATTAATTTAATTATCCATAAAGATAAAAATATCGACAAATTTACATTTAAACACAAAGAATGATCTATTTGATAAACAATTTTATTGAATTAATGCTGTCACAGATAAACATTTAAACTAACCTTAAAATTATATTTATGGTACTTACCAGTCGATTCTTCGCTATTTCATCATAGGATAAAAAGGATAATATTTTCTCTAACGCAATATCTGGAATAGCTAATATTAATGGCATAGAAGTCATTTTAATTCACTTAAAACACGAATTTTTAGAGTTCAATGACAGCACACTGACAGTTCTAAGAAAACAAGCAAAACAATCATGGACGAATGTGATACGGAATGTAAATGAACGGAATGAGAAGTGCTTCGTGAAGTACACATGCAAATACAATACCAAAAATTAAGAATTCTTTTTTTTTCGGTTTTGAAACTTATTTGTGAGACAAATCACTTTTTAAGTGTGAAAGCTAGTTTGCTCAGCATTTATGATTATTATTAAGGAATAATAAACAATAAAGATTCAATAGGTATAATTCTATTTTTGACGAAAGTAGTGAGGATGAAGAAAAATCACCTATTTTGCATAAAATCCAAAGTTATCCCGAAGAAATTGCTCCAAGAAATGATTGCTTGCAATTTAAAGCGCATTTTAAAATATTACCGTCTACTTTTTAAATTTTGCTAATGAAATTGAAAGATAGTACAGATGCAAGTGATTTTGAAGTAAAAAAGGTCATCCTGAAATGTAGAAAAAGAAACAATGAAAATGATTTGGTATTTAGTGAATATGGAGAGCTTTAGGTAGATTTAACAAGTTCAAATTTACGTTTTAAATATTTCTAGCTGCAGATTTGTGTTTTAGTAAATCGACCCGTACGGGTGAGAACTTCCAGGCCTGACTTGGCCCGGTCCGACTGGGGATAAACTCGACGCTGTCCAAAAAGAGTCCGGTAACTTCTTGATCGGTCTGAAAAGCCCAAACGGCCGACAGACCCAAACACCCGAAGAACAAAGAAGGGCCCGACATTCTCCAATGGCTAGACAAGCCTGACAAGCCCGAATGGTCCTACAGAAACGAAAGGCCCGATTGACCCGACATAAGTCCGAAAACAAGATTTGAATTTCCTGACTTTTCCAGGCTTTTCATGAAATTTTTCTGAAGATTGCATGTATCTATTCTAATATATTACTATTCATGGGCCGAATTGCCACGGTATTGCCTAGGGTTGCCAGATTGTAAAAAGCAAATAATAGAAGATAAGATGAGAAAATATAGGAGAATATAGATCACGTGAAAATTTCTTAACTTGTTGTATTAACGCAATATAGTTTAAACATTGTAAGAAATAACAAATACAACTTTATTTCCACAATAAAAAACATAGAAAAAGCTTATTTAAGCCTATTAAAGTAAATTCTATTCTAATATCAAACAATATCACTTAATTAAAATGTTGGTTAGGCAACACACTTAACATGAACGAAAATTTAAGTCTGAATTATGAAATAAGTTGGTTTTTTTCTATTCTTTTGTTAAGGATTATAAATTATAATGGAAAACAGTAAAATATAGGAGATTTTCTCCTATATTCAATAGTAAATAGGAGATAGGAAATTTTAGTTAAATATAGGAGACTCCTATTAAATATAGGAGATCTGGCAACCCTAGTATTGCCGTTGATTCTTTTTAAAGGTTTCACAATTAATAAGTATGATTTAGAGAAACACTCGGAATCAAGTTTCTCAACAATGAGATTTGCTATGGACCTTTCTCGTGTGAGGGTCGTTTCATCCACAGAAATCTACAACTTATAGCTGTTTCCTATATGCTTTCTGATTTTCTGGATTTGTTATCAATATTAGTAGATTTTGTCAATAGTACATAAAACTTATGTATTTGGAAATGTTTTTATATTAAACTTACTAATTCATAGCATCTATTTAAGCAGATTCATTGAGAATTCTTCGTTTACAGTACAGAGACATCGAAATTGATTACAAGCCACGTGACAACTAATTTAAACATGGCGCAAAATTTTATTTTTCGACTTTGGCCATACTGCGGAGTAACGCCCACCCGAGTACATTATTTCTAACTTAAAATTACATTGGCGTGCGTGGGTTCTGTGATTTCTTGTTGTCTCTTTATTTTACTTTTTTACAGTTTATTTTGTGCTATTTAAAGATCAGGTTTTTCAAGACTAAATTTAGTTTTTGTGAGTTAATCAAGGTAAGTTAGATTTAAGGCATTCAAAGTGTGATAATAAATTTGAGATATTTAAATTTTTAAGTAGTTTCATCATAATATGGAATACTGCGCCACTGGAAAACTAATAATTACAACAGTGCAAGCTGTGTTGCCTAATCAACAGTAAATTTTGTGTCATATAGGTTGTAATCATATTCGATGTCTCTGTACTTTTCCAAAAAGGTTTGTAATTTAGGATTTTTTGGTTTTGTGCATGGAATATTAGCAGACAAAAAAAACGATTGCTTTAAAGATTTCTTTTGTAATTTCTCATCTTTGTGGTTTAAAGGACTAAACCCTTATACCGATAATCCCAGTAGTAGGTACATTTTCCAATTTCGTAGATCTTTATTTACTAAATAGGCATGCAATTTTAAAAGTTTATGCCAAGTAAACACAATTGCTCTTTGTGTATTTAGATTTCCTTTACACTTTTCTAATACAATTTTAAGTGTTAGCTACAATACAAAAAAAAATGGAAATAACCTCTCTCTGACCAATGCCATTATAAACCGTTTTTAAAAATCGGTAAATATTCAGCTTAGGGTAAAGAAATGCAGCTGTAAAATCTTAGAGGTAGCTCCTCGCTTTAACAACAGCAATTTAGTTGCTTGCTATACCACTTTCATAAAGTTTAGAAGTTTATTAGGCCTTTTCACAGATTTTAAAATGCATTTTATCTATACATTTAAATTTTTGAAAAGGCTCAAGTCTCAAGCTGGTATTCTCGGGAATCGAGACCAGTAATTTCTTTAAATTCAGAAACCCAAATTATTTATGCCATCTAAAGACATTGTGAAACCCAGATTTTTATTAAAACATAACTTTGAGAAATGTTAGAGCATTCTGAATATAATCTAATTCTTCTATTCCAGTGCGTAAACGTCAATTATTTTGTTCTTTATTTACCACAGCAATAAAAAACCAAATTAAACTTTTCTTTAAAATTTATTACATGTAGGTACTTAAAATATAAGCTTAAGTTCATAATTAATGTTTCAAATCTTAAAAAAATTTAACATAAAATGTGTTTAATGTTCCATTTATTCATCAACATAGAATTATTAAAATAAAATGCATAGGAATCTTAATCATCTTCAACTTCTACTTTATCCTTCTTCTTCTTTTTCTTCTTTTCTTTTTTTGGTACCTGTGAATAAAAAAGAAAGGATTACATTCACAATTAATAAATTTTAAGATAAACTTAAAACCTACCACTTCTTCACTTTCGGCAGTTTCTTGCTTAACAATATTTAGATCAACACCATCGCTTTGTTCTTCACCTTCAACTTTCCTCTTCTTCTTCTTCTTTTTTTCTTTATGACTAGTATCTAAAGTAGTATCTGCTGCACCTGATGAAGTATCCATACTTCCACTAATCTTTCTTTTTTTACGCGGTCCCTCTTCATCATCTTTTTCAGCTTGTTCTTCGCCTGGTTCCTTCTTAATCCTAATTATATTAAATTTTAATAATCCTTTCTTTTCTTTCAAATACAAATAAATTACTTACGAATAGTCCACGTAACTGTTTAACCATTCTGTTGGTGTATTCTGATTGGGTTTTCCATATTTATCCAATAATCCTTGTGCTATAAGATTCTTTTTCTTGCTAGCACGTGGACCCAAGCCCCATTTTCTTGGATAAGTATCTCTTTCCATAATGACACGTTTTATTTTTGCCACCACTCCATGATCGCAACTGGCTATTGTTGATGTAGTCATTAGTGCAATTGCAAGCGCCACCGCTTCACCTTTAGTTGTTACAATTACAATTTCCTCATTCAATTCAATTCCATCTTCATACCTTAAAATACCAGGTAATAAAATTTTTGCTCCGTAACAAACGGCGTTGACCTGGAAATTGAGAATAATTAAAAATTCTTGAATTCAAGCTAAATATAAAAATTGACTTACTGAACTATCTTTCATAATTATTCTTTTATGACCTATAAGTAAACTTTCTAAAGGTCTAATAACACGACGTAAATATGTTTCATCTTTATGGTTTTCAAACAACCATTGTGCATCCAAAACATCGTGCATCGTAACCATATTATCATATTCACTTTGTATACCAGAACGAACACGTCTTAATTCTAACATTTGACCACCAACACCCAAGACTAAACCAAGATGAACACACATTGTACGAATATAGGATCCAGCTTCACAACTAACCCAAAAAATGCCTGCAATTCAGAAAGGAACAATTTAAAAGTCTAAAAAGTTAAATATTCGACAAGTAGCGCCATCTAGTAGCAGCTTTTATAAGATTCTTACAGGAGTAGTAATTATTTAAACAAAAACAAATGAATATGCCAAAGAATTATTCTTTTGCCATCAACTTACCCATATTTTTAGATTCATCATAATCGAGAAGTTTACTATTATATACAGTTCTAACGCGTAGCTGCCTTTTTACAGCCGATATAAGTGGAGGTCTTTGGAATAGAGCACCTTTTAATTTTTCAAGACCTTGTACTACTCTAGCAGGGCCTCCTTCAATTTCTGAATGTAATTTAAAAACAGCCACATATTCTTTACCAGCGCCTTGTTGCGACTTTACTAAGCGTGTTGCTCTATCGATACAGACAATCAAACAACCTAACAAAAATAGATTATTTTAGAAATACGCATTAATAAAAAATTATTAATTGTTTAAACAAGCAATGTATCTATAGTAAACATTATTTTAATGCCAAATCAAGGTAAAATTTGGCATTAAATAATTTATAGATTATTATTATACCTGTAACTTTAGGATCTAGTGTGCCAGAATGACCAGTTTTCTCCACCTTGAGTATTCTTTTAATCCATGCTACCACTTCGTGACTACTTGGATTACTCGGTTTATCCAAATTTATGCATCCCGCATGTATGTATTCTGTGATACTGCGCTTCAGTGGAGATGATCCAAATGGTAAAGGTGTATAGTGATTTGTACGTACATTTAAACGATCGAAATTCTAAAATTTAAGTAAATAAGTACACATTAATCATTAATAAATAATATATTCAATTGAACGTTACCTTAAGTAGTAATGGCCATTTTGATGTATCCAAGACTGGAAGTTTTGTTGATGATTCTAACTGAAAATCAGTTGACTTTTGCAGTTCGCCTAATGATTTCGATTTTTTCTTTTTCTTTTCTTTAACTGGTGCGTCTGCAAGTGAGAATTCTAGGTTAGGATATAAAAACACGTTTATTTATTTATTTAACACAATTTAATATATTTATTTGTGGATATTTCTAATATAATAATTAAGTGGTTTTAAACAATTATTGTATTTTAACAAAATACAACGTACTTAAACAATAAACATAATCGAAAGGTGTTCAAACAAACAACGCGTTGGGTTTATTTGCGCTTGTTACGTTGTGAAAATAAATATATTTGTGGATGTAAAAGTTGGGAGAAAAGGTTTGTAGGGAAGCTTTTAATAAAATATGAGCGTTTTTTCATTTACAATTATGTAAATATCGCACAAATATAAATCTTACCGTAGTCACCCATGATGATTGTAAACACGTGTTGTCGCGCTGTGTATTTGTTAGATTATTAGGTTATCATAGGTTATGTAACTCAAACATTTGAACTACGCATGTGCGACATTTTAACTAAAAATAAGTTGGTGATAAGTTCAAATATATGGCGGGAAATAGGATTTATATGTTTTAAAGAGGAATTTTAATTTTATGCATAAAAATATTTGTTTCGCATAAACTAACTTAACAGAATTAATCTGATTTTGTTAGATTCTACTTTTTTTGTTGGAAATTTCCGATATATGTTCCAGAAATTCTATTCAATTAGTTTTAGTACTAATGCACTTTCTCTCTAAATTCGACATAAAAAACTATATCAGTTTGCTGGTTTATTTTTAGTAAAGGCATTTATTATTACTATTATATTCTCATACTTTAGCAATGTGCTATGACTTTTAAAATTTTACAATCGTAATATAATTATGTGCAGTATTATTACTGTTTACAGAAACATTGGGTTTTAAAAGATAAGATTCCATCATCAAAAGGTAAGTTGCAAGCATCCAGAGAACAGTTTCCGCCTTAAAACAGAAAGAAGAGTTGGCGAAATATTCTCAAGAGATGAAAAACTGTTTTAGGTAAGCTTTTTAGGTCTGTAGAGGAACAACAGCAACCAACAGATGGCTCTAAAGTTTGTATATATGGTGGATGAAACAGTAAACAGCAATATTTGATTACAAATGAATTTTTTATTGAAGTTATTTACTATTTTCGTGAAGTCAAGTGAGAGAACATAAAGATTTGATGCGAGTTTTGCATTTTACATTCTGTCTACTTGTTGCATGTTTATATTAAAATAATGTCAAAATCACAAATTCCAGTAACCAGAAAAATAAAAAAATGTTTTTATACAATAATTTATAACAAGGGTGATAGGTGCTGATCACCCTCAAACTAGTTTTATGAATTTGCAATAGAGGTTGCTGCTGTCTTTCTTCTGTAAGAACAAACTTGCTAGCAACAGCAAGTTTTCAAAAAGACTCTGGTTTCATATTGATACAAAGAATATTCTCTCAAACTTTAGTATGCTACGATTTCCAAACACTATGTGACCGCCACGTTTCTGTACTTAAAGACTATCTCATTTACAAATTTCAAGTTTATTTATTAGTGATCTACATAAATAGTAAACGCATGCTCTTCTCTCATCTTTTCTCTCAAAATGGTTTTGTTTTGTATTGATATACAAGTGTCTCGACGCTGTACAGCACCGTGCTTCCATTCTGTCCGTGATTCGCGGGTGGACGCTCATCAATACATAAAAAAACCATTTATTTGCTTGATTATTTATTATTCACATCCTTGTTTCTGTTTCCTTAAGCATTACCAAAGGAATCGTCTTTATCACAAAGGAGACGAATATGCAGAGGAATGCTCCGGCTGGATCTTTTCCATCCCTAGGGAGAGATTTGCGATTGGGCCAAGACGCCCATCTTAAATCCTTCCAGTGTCGATACGTTCATTTGGCTATCGGCCAAAACGCACAAAACTCAAATTTAGCTCCAGCTATTTTGCTTTAGCAATGCTATTCACCTCACTTTGGAGTTAGAAGACGTGCGACCGTACCACCTATTCGACTACTAACTAAAACCTCTTCCTCTGATAATAGGTAAGATTCTGTCGTGCTTTCTGTTTCAGATGTACCGCAAAGGAGACCACTAGCATCATCAACTGAAAGCAACCGTTTTTCTAAGTCACCATTATCCAGGCCTCTACTTTACACTTTCTTGTTTTTCTTCTTCTAACAAATCTACGGATTATGATTTCGCGAATTGAGCTCTGCCACTCCACCAACTGCGAATCATTAGTATCGCAACTTAACCTCCTGCAACCTTCACTTTCCTTCAGGGTTTGCGTGGCTATTTGGTTCGTGCTTGCTGTGTATCATTCACCATTTCATACCAATCTTGCCCTGGTGCCTTTCGTTTGCAGTTTTTGGTAATAACTCCACTAATCATCTCTATTAATATTGAAGAGGAGATTATCTCCTAATCTCGATTTGATTTGATTTGCCCATTTGACGAAAGTGTTTATCGAAATAAAAAGAATTTCCAAGAATTTGTTACGCAATCACACCAAGAAGGATGTTTCAACATGAACATCAGTCATTTTTATCTACAAGTAGAGCCAGTCGAGAACTTTTTGGATCGTTTAGACGCGTATTTTGTAATAAGTGATGTTCCTGATTCCAACAAGGTTAATTTCCTTATAATTTTGTTGGGTCCGGAATCTTATAAAACTTTGAAAAACAAACTATCTCCGAACACCGCCAATCACCGTCCACTTTCGCAGATTGCTTTAAAGTATTAAAAGGGCATTATTCTCCGACATTTTAGGTTATAAGTGAGACCTTCACGTTTCATAACCGTAAGCAAAATGAAGGCGAGCTTTTTATTGATTTTATAACTAATCTGAAAAGGCTCTCAATCCGCTGTAAGTTGGTGATCATTTGGATAGAGTCTTAAGGGATCAGCTCGTACGGGAGAAAATAATGATAAATAAACTCCTTGTAGAAGATAATACGTTGACCTTTGACGAAATGCTAACGATGGCAATCATTTCCAATAACAAGTCAAGTCTTGAGTCTGATGTGAATGCTATCTTCAAAAATTCGTCTGGTTATAGTCAAGGTGAGTCAATAGAAACTTTAGTAGTCACTCGAATTTATCGTCTAAAGTTCGGGGAAGGTCAGCTTCGAGGTCCCAATCAAGTCACCGGAATATTCAAGTAATCGGTACAACTTCAAGTCTTCTAAGCGCTGTGCTTAATGTTATCTGAGGCAAACCTCAGAGTCTTGTCCTCCGTCATCTAGAACCTGTTATCATTTTTGCGGCTCAAGGAAGTCACAGTCGTTTTCGTCAACAACACAGAGCTCTAGTAACAACTACGTGGAATATGTTTGCAACAATACTACATTGGGTAACGATTTATCACCAGTACGTCTGGAGTTAAGGATCAATGGCCGTTCAGTTTCTTTTCTGCTGGGCGTTGGCTCGGTTTTTACTATCGTACTATTGAGTGTATACAAGGAAGTGTTTGCAATCGTCGGGGCATGGCATTCTAGATAAGGCGTCAGCGTTGCGATGGCTACGCCCAGCTCGATGTTTGGTCTTGCAGCCTTTCGAATCATTTTGCTACTTGACCTTCAGAATTTTTAAACTTTAGCACTCATTGGAGTGCAGAATGTTTGGTTCTCAATAGAAAGTTTTGGCCATAGAGGTACTTATGAAAATGTTCGATGAACTTGACGACTGCAAGCAATTGTCTACGGGTCACATGGTAGTTACGCTCCGGCTTGGACAGAACCTTGCTAAAATAGCCGATGACCTTCTCTTGCCCATCTTGAACTTGGGACAGGACGGCGCCTATTCCGACATTGCTGGCATCTGCGTCCACCACAAATCGCTCGTTCGGTATGGGATAGCTTAAGATCGAAGCTGTCACTAAAGTTCGTTTAAGATCGTTAAAGGCTAGTTTATAGTCGGCGTCTCATTGAAAATCTCTGTCTTCCTCTGTCAATCTTGTCAACGACGATCGGCGGTAGTAAGTACACAAACCCAGAAAACTTCGAAACTCGCGTTTATCTTTTAGGTGGGGCCATTCTTGGACCGCACGAATCTTATCAGGATCAGCCGCTACTCCATCTTCGGATACCAGGTGACCAAAATATCTGACTTCTTTCTGGAACAGAGTGCACTGCTTTGGACTCAACTGCAGATTTGCTCCACGTAATCTCAGAAACATATCTTCCAAGTTCTTCACGTGTTCCTCAAACGCTCAACCAATCACAGCAATATCGTCGAGGTAAACTAAACAGGTTTTCCAAGACAAGCATCTCAGGATCAACTCCATCAATCGTTCAAAAGCTTTTCGAAGACGACAGAACTTCAGTTGTCTTTGTACACCGTACAATAGAGGACACCGGCACAAAGAACCGATTTCGGTGTCCTTCTTCAATGACATTGGGAAATCGTTAAAATTCATTAATCGAATATGCGTTAGCTCTTTCACATTCATTAACACTTTTCCAATCAGAATACCTCTTCTAATGTCTTTGTTGGCATAATCCGGTTCTAAGGCACCCATACAATCTGCCTGGAGATTTCCATTCATTCGAGCTATACCTTCTCACTTCACTTCGGAAGGGTAACGTCATCGACAAGGATTACTCGAAGCAATTCGTCGTCTTTTTGGTGAATAGGGACTTTTTCGTTATCTATACGAAGGATCCCATTCTTCATATGTAATGTAAGTTCAAACTTTTTCA
>VTPC01006118.1:21358-34489 GCA_011009095.1 Ignelater luminosus
TCTGTCTTCCTCTGTCAATCTTGTCAACGACGATCGGCGGTAGTAAGTACACAAACCCAGAAAACTTCGAAACTCACGTTTATCTTTTAGGTGGGGCTATTCTTGGACCGCACGAATCTTATCAGGATCAGCCGCTACTCCATCTTCGGATACCAGGTGACCAAGATATTTGACTTCTTTCTGGAACAGAGTGCACTTTTTTGGACTCAACTGCGGATTTGCTCCACTTAATCTCAGAAACATATCTTTCAAGTTCTTCACGTGTTCCTCAAACGCTCGACCAATCAGCAATATCGTCGAGGTAAACTAAACAGGTCTTCCAAGACAAGCATCTCAGGATCAACTCCATCAATCGTTCAAAAGCTTTTCGAAGACGACAGAACTTCAGTTGTCTTTGTACACCGTACAATAGAGGACACCGGCACAAAGAGCCGATTTCGGTGTCCTTCTTCAATGACCCTGGGAAATCGTTAAAATTCATTAATCGAATAGGCGTTAGTTCTTTCACATTCATTAACACTTTTCCAATCAGAATACCTCTTCCAATGTTTTTGTTGGCATAATCCGGTTCTAAAGCACCCATACAATCTGCCTGGAGATTTCCATTCATTCGAGCTATACCTTCTCACTTCACGCCTGAAGGGTAACGTCATCGACAAGGATTACTCGAAGCAATTCGTCGTCTTTTTGGTGAATAGGGACTTTTTCGTTATCTATACGAAGGATCCCATTCTTCATATGTAATGTAAGTTCAAACTTTTTCAACAAATCCATTCCCAAAATAACTTCGTCGGCTATATCCGTTACCAACACCTGATGCCAATTGAAACCAATTCCCATTTCCACCATGAACATCGGTATGCTCACCCGTAGCGGACTCTTAATGGCTGTAGCTCTCTGTCTTCAATAATATCAGGACGGATTATTGTTTTTGTTGCTCTTGTGTCGATCACTAACGAACATGTCTTCATAAAATACTGCCATCAATGTAAAAACTGTCTGGTTGATACCGTAATGGAGCCACTTGGATGGTAATCTTCGGGGCATGACTCAAGAAGGTCGATCGCACTAGTTTTCCTGATCCTGGTTATTCCTAACTGCACCACTTTTGGTGCAAATGTCAAGTTTTTTCAGTGAAGTCCGTCTATTATTTCAAATACCCTAAACCTACGTTATAACAAAAACAAAAAAAAATTAGTAAACGACACAATACAGCAGTTATGTTTTAGGAACGTCAATTGTCAATAAATTTTGTAGAAGATTAATACGTAACAAGATTAAAAGTAAATACCACATTCAAATAGTTTTCAGAGGCACCTACTTTTAAATATCTGTACATCTATTGTTCTACGAGATACCGAAGTTATTGAAAATTCCTAATTCTTAATACAATTCGTTTAGTCAGTCGTATTAGTTTAATTGCTTTACTGTTTTATGCAATTAATTTAATCGTCAATCGATTAATTCAACCATTAATCGTTTCTTACGATTAATAGTTAAGTTAATAGTTAACGGTAATTATTAGTCGTTAGTCTAACTAAAATTTGCTCAATACTGCTATCCGAGAACTGAATTTGTGCAAGAAGAAATTTTTAGTTTTATAAGTTTCTAGAGAAAATAGTTTGAGAATCATCATTGTTCGGGGAATCATAGTCATTGTGTGAATGTCATCTAATCCAATTTCATTGAGATAACTAATTTTATTTATATAGCGTTTCTTACTATTACCGTTTAGGTTATACCAATTGGGGAATAATAAAAAGATTGTGATAATATTTATTTTTATAAAAATTATATCTTGTTATAGAGTAATTGCTTTGAGCGCAAATGCAAATATTGTAAATCTAACTTTATTTACAATTCTTTTTGATTTGCAATTGCAATCAGTACCCAAACAGGTAAGTAGTATTTTCTTCAAGTAAAAGATTGATTTTGTGACTTTTGATATAAAAACAGTCGTTGATTTTAAATATGCTTTATTCTGTAATATTTTGAGTCCCACGTTACAGATTGTCAATAACATTAACATTTAATCGATATACATGTATAACTTTTTTATATATACATATATTTCTTTATATAATTTATAAATACTGCTCACATTAACAGCAATAATATAGTAGTATATTATAATATTTCTCTTAAATGGGATCTTAACATTATTATCAGCTATGCTATAGTCTATTTTTAAAGTCTATATTAAAATAAAATGTTTTACCTTAACGTATAAATTAACACAAATAATTCTTAAATATTAACATTATACTAAAGTTAACATTAAAAAACACCCTGTATAAAATATTTTATTCAATATTTCAGGGTCTTAAAAATTTTGTAAAATTATCTTCGTTTCACTTATCACAGTGCAATAAATTACTAAAAATATATAATTATTAATTATAATAAATATTCACAAAAATATATCTGAACACACCAAATTTTGGCAAGATATAGTTCGATACAAATCTCTTCTACTACTTCATTTTTTTTCTTTGTAAAAAATATTTATAAAATAGCACAACGTCTACTTATTTACTAATAACTTTATGGTCCACGTTTTTGTTGTCTTCGTTCCTCTTATACAACATTAAATTATTATTTTTAATTAATAGTAATAATTCTTTTTCTAATTGTCTAAAGAAAAACAAAAAAAACGCAATACTTATAAATACATTTATAATAATAATAAATATAGGTTTCCCAAAAAAAAATTTGGAACAAAAGGAAGTATAATCTATAAAGCTAAATTTATTTGGAATGTACCAGATTTAAGAATTCTTCTCTTGTTTTTGGATCATCTCTAAACACTCCTAACATAGTGGAAGTTACTGTCTTGCTGTTGATTTTTTGGACTCCTCTCATTACCATACACATATGCCTGAAAGGAGAGAAAACAAAATTAAAAATCTAATTTCTAGTCTTTTCATCAATTTAATTTTGAAAGATACTTACACTCCTTCTACAACCACAGCAACACCAGCAGGTTGTACAGCTTTAGTGACCGCGACCGCAATTTGTTTAGTAAGTCTTTCTTGCACTTGAAGTCTTCTGGAATAAATTTCAACGATCCTAGCCAATTTGCTCAAGCCCAAAATTTTTCCGCAAGGAAGATAACCTATAGAAACTTTTCCATAGAACGGAACAAGATGGTGTTCGCACATCGAGAACATTTCTATGTCTTTTACGACAACCATTTCATCGTGATCCTCATCAAAAATAGCATCATTCAGGACTTCTGTAAAAAAACGAGAAAAGGAAAAATTACTTCAAGCTCGTATTTCAGCAAGAAAAACGGATTTAATAATTTATGCCCTTATCAGGATTCTAGTAGGGTAGTAGAATGGATATCAATCCTAATAAATCAGTATTTAAGACTTTCAAATGAAATTTCCCTTATAATTTAATACAGTAGAACTTTCTGAATGTAAGGGTAGTTGGTTTGTTAAATTTAGCGTAGCGGCAAATTTAATCTAAACTCGATAGATTTGATTAATTCAAAAAAGTTAGTTTAAATGTTATTTTACGAATCTTGCTATTAGATTTAATTTTCCAATTGGGTTTTTAAATTACTAATTTATTTCTGCGATAACAATGAGAATGAAGGAGAATTCGCCGCCTTTTCGTAATGGAGAAGAAGGTTTATGTATTATACAAGAGCGCTCAAGCTTTTAAGCTCCGGAAACCACAGAAGGTCTCGGCCACTTCTTTTTTTCTTTTTGCGAGTCAAGTGCCTTTATATCTCCACCTTTTCATCAATCCTTAACCACATAATAATTATTACGTCTTTAATTATCTTAATAGTCATGAAAAGAAATTATCTTAAATTAGTTCAACTTCTTGTTAAATAATATCGAGAATGAATAGAGCGAAAAGCGCGTTTTATTATTATTATTATTATTATATTGCCTCTGACATGTTTTCAATTTATAACGCTGATCGTAGCTGTCAACGCCAATCGTGTGTTTTGATTTGATGAGTTTAAATCGATAACAGAAAATATAAAATTAGCGATGTTGAAATTTCGGATTTCCATAAATATTTTTAATTAGAAAAATCTGGAAATTCCCCTTTAAACCTTCATTATTATTATTACGGAACGCCACTGGCTTTGCTTAATAATAAAATGCAAGAAATTGAAACCTGTTGTTTCGCAAACACTTGTTACACTCACTTTTAACCTAGACATTACATTTTTATTATAATTTTTTTCCTAAAGATAATTGGAGCAAAAACAATACAAAAACAAACATTGCATCATACCCTTGATAAAAAGATTATCATTTTTTCCTCCCTTTTCAATTCGTTTCACATTTTATTATACTACGGTGTAAATATTCTTTCTAGTTGAAAAAGTCTCGAGAGGTTTTTATTAAGGAGTTGGATTTCCTTCGTGCCGTGACTATGGAGACGATACAGTTATAGCACTCCCAAGGGGAAAATGCCATACTCGTTTCCCTTATTACTGCTCAATCATCGTTGTAGTCGTTTCTCATCGTCTTGGGATTATATTTTTCTACTGTGATTTATCTTAATTTGACAGAAAGACGCTTATGATATTTTTTAGTTGGATTCTTATTAAATTGAACATCGTTTCAATTGTTTCGTAAACAAAATGAAACAAAAGAGAAAACATTTAAATATGTTGGATTTATAATGGAATCTTGCCAAAACTCATCGAAACAAGGTTTTATGCAGTGGAGACAGTTTTTATTGCGAAAAAGTTGTGTATTTAATTGACATCTGTTTGAAATAATTATTTGATTAAGTAAATGATCAAAATAAAATTAAGTCTTGGTGAAAATCAAAACAGAAAAAATATTCTGATGAGTGAGCCTTCAATTATAATTATTTGGAACTGTCAAAATTAGTAGTTTTGATAGTTTTGGGCGCGCTCAGTCGCCATTCAGATTTGTCAATTAACGGCTCTGATCACATCTAGAGAAAAGACACTTGGTTGTTAAAAGGAGAAAAAATCCTTAATGGTTTTGGGGTTAGAATATTAAAAGGCTAAAGATTAAAGTTATCAAAGTTTAATGTAAAATTCTCCAAATAGAATCTAGACGGCATGTTAAAATCTCGACATTTTTAACATTGCAGTGAAAAGGTTAAAAACAATTTAGTTGAAGTAAGCCGTGAGAAGCTTTAGCGACGACGACGCGACGTAAAAAATAGCAGCAAAAAAGAACAAAAGAATGTAGTTTCCATTTTGGCTTCTGTATACCTGTAAGATTACATAGTGACCCTTGTGGGGGCGGGCAACTGTTTTTCATCCCATATAAAAAACAAACTAACGATTTTACGTTACGTTTTAAAATAAAAGTGGAGCATTACAGTTTTTTCTCGCTATAATTGCTTTCAAATGACAAAAAAAGTCTCTTAATAATGAGACTTATCAAGAAGTTAAAAGGTTTCCACCCTCCGATAATTAGTTCTGCAGGAAATTAGCAACACTCGGAGGCTTCTACGAGAGCCTCTCAGATTTTCACTTTATGTAGTTCGTTCATTCAGGGAACGGTCTTCTTCTCAACACCAACCCCTTTAATTCAATTAGTGTATTCAACGTTTAATTTAGTTAGAGCTATCCAGCATCCAATTAACCCGACATATTGCGACTAATTGAGTTGATATCGATCATCATCGAAGTTATTGTTTGTTTGTATTTACATTATTTATGGTATTTGAGTTTATTTATAACATCGTTTGATGTTAATTAATTATTACATCATAAATAAACAATCTTGCTAATTCACGCTGAAAATTCTATTAATTCGAATAATATTCGATAAAAAATTTAAGTGGGTTGGGTCACTTTTTCTTACTTGATGTATATGTGTAACATGTAATAAGTTAATTATTAATAATAAAAATATAAAATGATGCAAGAGTTTGAAATTATTGCAAATTTTGGAAGTTCCTTGGATTGCGTTAAATTTAATTTGGTGAAGCAATTTTACGTTATTGTTGGAATCCCATGAATCATCGTCAAAAATTTTAGTTTTGAAAGTAACCCCAGAGCACAAAAATAATTTACAAACGGGAAGATCAGAAAGGAAGAAGATGCAAGATAATTTCGTAATGATAACAACGTCAAAATTGATGAGTGTAATCATCAGAACCCAAACCAAAGTTCAGAAATGACGATAAGGGTTCACTTCTAAATTAAATATCAAAAACTATAAACTGATTTGTTCACCATTGTTATTATAGTCAGATTATTAAAAATGAACACAACCGACAGAATTCAGAATGTGAGTCCATGAATTTTCTCAAAATCTTCACTTATAATAGCTGATCGTTACCTTCAAGACTTTGATCGTATCCTTTAGTGAAAAATAGCATCGCCTTAGCTGCCCTTTCAGGAGTTTTCAGTAAACCTTGTCTGTCTGGATTTTCACCTAACGAAGCCAATAGTAATCTATAGGAGCGTGCCATTTCCGGAAGCATAGCTTCTCGCGTTGGTGGCCGATGATCTAATTCTAAATCGTGATGGAATGTACACTTTTCGTGTCCTGAAAGAAAAAATTATTTCGATTAAAAATGACATTTTAAAAATTAACCTAACCTATGAAATAAACGTCAATATTGTTAGGTTAAAAAATTGAAAATTACTAAAAACAAAAACAATCGAGTTGTTAAGAAACAAAAAACATAACCTATACAATTATTATTATTTCAATGTCAGTGTCAAGTTTTATTAATTTCTACACGATTTTACTTGTTATGTTGAATTTTCACAGAATTCACAGAAAATTATTTATATAATATGATTATAAACGATAAGTTGGAAATTAATTTGTTGATTTTGCTTGTGACTTATTTACAAACATAACCTCGAAAATAACATAAGTAGCTGTTAGAAATTTTCACAAAAAAATCAAACAGATCCGGATTAATAAATGTCTTCGGTTCGTGACATTTTAGATAATTAAACAACAATAAAATTTTAATTTCTGGTTAAAACCTGATTCAATTGATAACTTCTTTTGATTTACTAACTTTTACAAAACAAGCAGGACCGTATTTTACTTCAATATTTATAGAAATATTTTTAGAAAAATTCTAAAAATTGCAGGCCCAGATTTAAATAATTTTATTTGATTTATGCACGCCTTGTGGAAAAAAACTGTACAGGATAGGATCAAGAACTTTTCCTAATTTGATTTTATTGTAAACTTAAAAAATTTCTCTTTATATTTTGAAACTTTCTTTGTAACCTGGGGATATTTCAAATAATAACAAACCTGGAGTGGTAGATGTACGTGGTGTTTTAGGTGTTCCAGGCACTTCGACATCGTCAAAATTTTCAGACCAAGCACGACTAATTAAAGGACGAGGACGTCTAGGAGCTTTTTGTTGTTCCCCATTGGTTTGTGCAATTACCGTAGTTTCCATTTTTTTTAGAAAATTTTTATTCAAACTCACAATAAAAAATATTTTTTAAATATTTCTCAATCACTCAGATCACAACTAATTTTTTTTAATTTAGAAAAAATATTTATTGTTAAATGACCGTGGATTTTTGATCACGTGTCAGGCAGTCTCACTTTCAATTTAATAACACGTAAACTCACACCTTGCTGGAAGTGAACTGGCGCTTTTCGAGGAGAACGAGAATTTATATTATAGGAAAAGCAGTGTCACAGTAGTGGGTTTTTGTACAGGAGGAGCACGGGAAATTCAATAGTGTTAATTTTGCGTTAGCTTCGATGAAAAAATGCAACCATTGACGTAATAACAATTTTAGGTTAAGGTGATATTATCATTTGTCAATAAGGAAGAAGATAAAAAAAAGTATTTCCCCCTTATGGTATGTATTCAGCATATTAAGACATTAAAAAGTTATTTAAATTATAAACAAATGCCTACTGGGGTTTGTAATCAATCAAGTCAGGGTTATAGAAGATTTAGTAACAAATTCTTCTTTTGAAAACTGAACTGGCAACAAAAATAAATACACACACGCCTTAAGGAAATTAAAATTAATTATTAATAGTAATAATGGGTAATAATTAGTTGTGCGACCTTCTCTTTTTTTTTGTTATTGCATTTCATAGCTTACTGTCACTATTTGAAATAAAATTAATTTTCTTAAGTTCATGAAAATTGCTCAAGTACAAAAGCATAAATTTCTATTGAAATAACGCACTGTTTAGTTTTCTTTTCTCCTTCAAAGAGGAAATTCATTGAAACTATTAAGATAAAATATCTATTGCTTTAAATAAATCTTTTCCTTGTGTACTCTACTTATTTCTATGAAAACTTCTTTTGTTTTCCTTCCTGTATTAAATGGTTCATGGCAACTCTTATTTGTTCTTTAAAATTAGTCATTTGTGCATTGGATTCTAATCAGTTCTTTATCTCTAAACGACCGAACAATAAACAAATAGCCGATTAAATTATTAAATTATAATAAAAAACAAATGAAGAAAAACTGATTGTTTCTAGGGGAATAATTGTACTGTTGTGAATTTACAATTAATTCTAAAAGAGTCTCGAGAGAGTTTTCAGTGTTAAATCAATAAATTGCGTGGTATACGAGTGTAAGCCAATATTTATTGACCAGCGCTATGGAAGAAATCAGAACAGAAATGAAAAATAAAGCAATTTAAGTAAATGAGTTAACCTTGACGACTCTAAATTAAATTAGCATTGTTAAAGAGTATCCATCTGCTTAAAAGCGTTTAATCGAAAAATGTCAAACAGTAAGTATTTCTAAGATATAAGCAGAAATAATTCCGGTATGGTAAAACTGAACTTGCAAGTGCATGAAAGGCGCGAATATTGCAAGATTTTAGTTACATCTTCTTTAAGAAGCTTTTAGTATCGAATGAGATGTTTAATTGGCTGCGAGAAATAACATGATAGTAAGTAGTACGAAATTCAAGTATCCCAAGGAACACAAAATAACCTGGACATCACCAGATCAAAAAAAATCAAACTCAGATTGATCATGCACTGATTACGCGAAGAAGACAGTCATCAATATTGGATGTAAGAAAATACAGAGGAGCATGCGCAGACTCGGATAACAACATGATAGTCGCAAAGTTAAAATTAAAAGAGAATAAGAGGATGAGAAGAGAAATAAAATCAAAAAAGTGGAACGTAGAGAAGCTAAAGACGGAAGTGAAACAAGAAGAATATAGAAAAGAGATAAACAAAATAATCAGACGACAGCGTGAAGAGTAAGATATAGAGGAAGCTTCGGATAACATGAAGATAGCAATAGAGAAAGCTGCTAGAAAAACAATAGATACAAGGGATGGTATAATAAGAGAAAGAAAAGTTGAAGCAAGAATTAAATGGATCCGAACAAATACAAGAACATAGAGAAGATTATGATAAAATGCAAAAAGAATGCAACAAAAGTCCAGAGTAGCAAGAAGGAATAGATCGCAGGTAAAATGGAAGAGATAGAAAAGGAAAAAGTAGAAAGAACGCGAGAAACTTTTACCAAAAGTTAAACAACTAACAAGAACATGTAAACCAAAGATAAGAGGAATTAAAAACAAAGGAAAGACTGTACAGGCAGAGGAAGAGATTAAAGAAGTATGAATGAACTACTTTAAAGAAATACTATATGAGGAACAAGCAGCAGAAGAAATAATAATAGCCGAAGGAGAGGAAAGTATGGAAATAAAAGAACCAACATTAGAGGAAGTAAGACAAATAATAAACAGGATCGTAATGCAGATGCAGTAAATATGCAACTACTGAAATACAGTGATAAATCATTAAAAGAACAATGCACAAGCTATTAACAAATATATGGAAGGAAAAAAATGCCCAACGAATGGAAAACAGGACAGATAATAACAACACATAAAATAGAAAGTCAACAAGAATGTACAAACTACAGAGGAATTACACTACTATCAACGGCGTATAAAGTGATAACGACAATAATACAAAATAGACTACGATAAGTAACAAGTAGTAAAATTGGACAATACCAATTCGGCTTTACAAAAGGAAAATCCACAATAGACGTAAAACACATAGTTAAACAATTTTGAAAAGCGTATCAATACAAACTGAACATTGAACTAATAAGCGTTTGACTCTATAAGTAGAAATACAGTAACACAGGCAATGGGAGAAATGGAAATACCAGCAAAATTCATAAAACTAGTAGCAACGACCATGAGATGCTTAAAAGCACGTGTCAGAATCAATGGAGCACAGACAGAGGAATTTACGGTGAACAAAGGAGTGAGATAAGGGGATGCACTCTCAATAACAATATTCAATATAGCCTTAGAATACATAACAAAAAAAAAGTTAATAAAGGAACATTAAGAAGAGGAGGAGGCCAACTAATAGTATACGCAGATGAATTGGTAATTATTACCAAAAGAAGGGAAGTAATGTGTAAAATGTTAAACGAAATGACGGAAGAAGGCAGAAAAGTAGGGTTAGAGTTAAATAGGAGTAAAACGAAAGCAATGAGGATTGGAAAACAGAATAATAAGAAGAAAATTAGGATTTTTTATTTAGAACATTCTACATCAATAAATAACAAAATCACTTGGGATAAATTGGTGACGAGGATGGTACCAACAAACAAATTTTAAAGAAAAGAGTTAAAAAGTTATTTTTAAAGTAAATAATAATAACAATAATGCGGGTTTATAAGTATCACACTTAGTCTGGTTATATAAATGATAAAATACGACAAGAGTCGAAATTAATTGTTTCTAAATAAATATAAATCATTACACAATAGAAAATTTATTGAAAGAACATTCAATTTTCCAATACACAGACTACGTCAATGGCATACTTTTTCATTTTATTCTTCTAAAATCAGATTTACCCAACCAACCATCCAACCAATCTTAGGAAATATTTTAAATACCATAAGCGCATGTAATAAACCGTATCCTTGAAACTTCTCGTCTAATTAATATTTTAACCCCTCTAATTAGCACAGAAAAAAAAGTTGACTCTTATATTAGCTGTAATCGTGTTTCCTTGTTTGATCTAAAAATAAAATTCTCACAACACCTACACTATTATTATTTCAGTTTGAATGATTAATAATAACCCCACGTCAGCTAACCCGAAATATACCAACACAAAAATTCATCCCCGCAATAAATCAATTTATCTTAAACCATATTTGACAAGTCATTAAACTGCAATCTCTGTATACTACATCGTTAATTTTCTCATCGCTCGGTTCGTTAATTCGCATGTTCTCTGACGTTAACGAGAATTTTCAAATTTGGTTTGGTCATTCTCAAAAATTACAATACGTCACGCCGCACAGTAGTACGTGTACACGGGGATTTTCAATTTTTCACACAACATAGAATTATTACTCAATTAACTTAAGGTATTGCCTTTCTTAAATCGTATAAAAATGGTTTCCTATTACTAATTATTATTAACAATCAAACACAAAGAGCAGTACATAATTATTTCCAAGGTTTTATAAAATAATTATACAAAGAGAATGCGTTTATATTCCTTGTGATTTATATTTTTATACGATAGACGTTTTTTCTTTCTGTATTCGCTGAAAATATCAATAACCTAGTTTTGCAATAAAAAACCAAACCAATAATGTGGTTCAGACTTCATTAGTATGGAAAAATTCGCGCAAAAAGTAACGTTATAGAACAAAGATCAACTTGGTATTAGTCAAAATGCTTTATTTGTTTTAATTAGTATTTATAAACCTGTTTGCTTCTATTATGATAATGGGCTACCGTACCAGACGAAATCATACTTCGAAAAATAATAAATCGATTCCTTTGATGATTTAAAAACACGTTTTAAACCGCAGCGCTATTATGCTATCACATCCAGTGGTGTAACTGGAAAAAGGTTCAAACTATGTTTTGTGGTTTGGAAAATTCCCTTGATTGAATACGCAAATAGATAATTGGAAACTGAGATAAATCTACTTTTGGTTAGAAGCAGGTAATCGACGGAAAATAACTTTCAAAGTTAGCAAAATAAAAAAAACAGAAGCTGAAAGGATTAGCCTTGCGTGTGTGCATGATAAAAAAAGGTATTGGTTTTGTATTTCCTTGTTATGTAACGACTAAATGTGAAACAATAAAGAATCTAATCGAAGCTTTGGTTAGGACATTTTTTTACTTCTCTGGAAAATAGGGACGTCATGAGATCATTCATAGACGTAATCGCACTTCCACGATAATGAGAAAATTGGATCTTAATAGTATGAAGCGGTCTTAACATTGTTCAAGTATTGTTGTTAGGAGCGAACAAGAAATAGAAGATCTTTACGGATCCTTTTCGGACACAATAAGATAATTACCAAAACATGACATGAAAGTAGTTATGGGAGACTTTAATGCAAAGATTGGAAAAGAAAGAAAACCGCTCGTGATCCTGAATACCTTCCATAAACTACCGGCTAGAAGACTATACACAATGACATCACCATGAGATAATCCTGGAAACATCACAAGAAACCAAATTGATTATATTCTTGTAAACAGACGATTTCGAAACAGCTTTACATCCGTTAAGACATACATAATTCCACAGTAGGAACTTTCAGAATTAAGCTGAGAAAGGTCAGAAAAAAGACAATAATTAAACAATGGAACATAAAGAAACTAAAAGATTAAGTTACAAAAGAACAAGTAAAAACGCAACTTAAAAACAGCTTCGGAGACATTACAAAAAAAGGTAATACGGATGATTTCGAAAATACAATGCGAGATCAACCGAATAGGTAAAGAATTACTTAAGCTCAAAGCTACCAAAAAGAAACCTTGGATGACCGATGAAATCCTCCAAATAATAAAAACAAGAAGATCGCATTAAAACAAGGATACGCAGTCCTATAAACGCATACAAGATCAAATTAAGAGAGAAATAAGGAGAGCAAAGGCAGAATGGCTGAAAGAAAAATGTGAAGAAATAGAACTCTTAGAAGCAAAGCACGACCACTTTAATATAAATAAAAAAGTCAAGGAAGCTGTTGGTCTTTTAAAAACAAGCTCTAGTGCTTGCTTAACGGACGACAATGGCAAAACTATAATCGACAAAGAGCCAAACGAGATAAGTAGGAGAACTACATCAGAGATATCTTTAATGATAAAAGAGAAAACTGTCCTTCTCTTACTTGATCTATCACAGTGCACGAAGTGA
>VTPC01006119.1:0-104650 GCA_011009095.1 Ignelater luminosus
TTTTTTGTTTGAAGAGATGTTACAGAAATTTCTTTCTTCTTTTTTTGCAAAGAGCAAACAGATGTCAATTTTTACTCTTGCAGTAACTTAGTTGCTGGTGGGTAACTGCCAAACCGGTTATCGTACTCTATGGTGCAAGAGGACTTTGCAAACGGCTTACAAAGTCTCATTACCATGTCTTTCGGTTTGTTGCTGAAGTAAAAACCACCAGTTTGGTGTTTGCCAACATAAACTTCTCGATTTAGAATTCATAGAATGTCCTAGGGTCCACTAGAGCGAATATTTGTAAGCCATAATTGAATATTGTTGAAAACTGCAGCGTCTTCTAAGTGCCTCTAATTTTTCATCAAAAGTAATATACTCATTGGACGTAAAAGCGGATAAGCAGTTCTCCACAAACATGTCAAAAATTGCACTGATAGCTGGGCTAGTTTATTCAATTGCCTTCTCTCAATTCTAGTATCACTGTTGTTAAAGCACAAACATTGTAGCAACAAACTAGATCTCTTTTGACACATTGTCTGTCTCACGCAAATTATACACGTTCAGTCTGGACAATTTAAGAACACCTGCTGTATGCAAAAGTCCTATATAAGCTTCTAGTTCTTCTTTCGTAGTATCTTTCAATAGATGCTGGTTGTCAAGGTACTTAGTTTACTTTTGGACTTTTTTCTTATCTTCCTGTTTGTGAACTTCACAGTATCAGAAAACATTACATCAGTGATGAAGTGTTTTCAGTATTCTGCAGGTTCCTTGACGTTACTAAATGGTGGTATGCAATAATGTTTCCGATCTTGTTCTTATTGCTAAGTTACCAATCGGTCGGTCCGTTTTGTTATTTCACCTTTGCCTACGTATTTACTCTTTGTACTAGGTTTCTAAGTTCTCCAGCTTATCATGGTTGCTGTTATTTTCACCATCATATTCTTCTATTTCCTGCTCTGTATCTGAATCCGCTGCTTTTTGCTAATGTAATCGTCTTCGGCATCTGAATCAGTTTCCAGTTCTTCTTGAGACATATTGGGCGAAACGAATAAAGTGTAGTAAATGCTTGTACTTCAATTAATAAAGGATCAAAGACATGTTTCTTAATTGGTAAAAATGAGATAGACATATAGTAAAAGCATTTACTCCACTCTATTCATATGGCCGATTGTTATCCCCTTCTTCTGCCTTTTTCTATAGTTTTAATAAGCGTGCCTGTTCTTCTTCGTACCATAGCATACTAAGAAACAAATAAGTTCGATAAAAAGCTAAAAAAGAATATAAAACAACCTTACTTTAAAAACCGAATGAAAAATTTCGAGCATACTATCAAAAATCGCAAGTCGTACGGTGGGGCATATCAACATCGCTTGTTATGAAATTAGATAGAACAAATACAGTATCCATCACTATCACACACAGCGATTACGGCTATTGAACTCCAACTGAATTTATGATGTATTCGCGTACGACAGCAGTCTGTACGAAGGTACACAAAGTCTAACAATGATGCAACCTTTTGATAACAAAAGGTATCGTACCGTACTGTACCGTACCAACGCCGCGCCGGGTTAATTACCCAGAAATAACTGTGCTAGTAGGGATAGAAGGGAAACGGCATCTCCCCTATGTTTACAGTGTCTTTTTGAAAAGATTAGCATTTGCTTACAAAATCATGTATAGGTCACTCGAGTATATTTACTGTATAAGATTAATCTCTCTAGCTTAGAGCCGTATTTGCAAGATTTTCAGTCTATCGCGTGTTCGACCTAGAAGAAGACCTTTTAAAACACAGTATATTGAACCTTTTTTGCTTTCCATCCTGTAGCGTATCAAATACGTTTCCTTAGAAACTTGAAACCTGCCCCAGAAAGATCCAAAGAAAGGAAACTTACGGTTTTTTTGTTCTAATCGACAGCAAAAATGGTAAAACCACTTGTACTTACTTAAACTTACTAACCTGATGCTGCTTCTTAGTTTAGAAAAAACCCCTGGTGGATCGGATCATAATTAACCGAGTTACAAATTTTTTAAGTGGGCCTTTCGGTCTGCCATAAAGAAAAGCGCGGAGCTAATCGAATCGAGTCCGGTTTTTCCGAGTGGATAGATAAGCCTTTCTAGAAGATACATTGCAAACTATAGTGCTTGTAAAACTGTGTAGATCGGCGAAAATTAGACTGTAGCACTTATAGTTTCAAAGCTAGAAGCCTTAATAAGTTCGACTTGTCGCTCCCTCTAGCGACCGAATCGGTTAGGTGAAGACCCTCAATCGAGGTACTAAACGCCGTTTCAGTATCTTCTTAAAACCCCCACTCTGACTCACGGACGCCTTTGAAGTCAAATTTGAAACTACCTAAGGAGAAACATTTGGAAACGAAATGGTTTCTGGTCCCAGATCGCTAGACCTGCCCATAAAGTCCCGAAGCTTACCTACCTGTTTGCTTGGCTAAATGTCACCGTGTTCGCTCCGCTTCGTAGTCGAAAAAAATTATGATCTTTAGAGTTATTCTGATTTCTCGTTTCCAAAAAGTGCAAAATTTCTAACTTGACCCCTTCCTACTTTCTTCCTTTTGGGTGATTATTGAAAAACAAGTCGACTCTGATTCTTGTGGTGAGTAATAATGAAACGCTGGATACGCAATTGATTGTTTATTGGAAATATATTGAAATGAACAGAAGTTGGAAATTCAGGTAAATGCAAAGCCAAGATATTAAACCTTTGACTTTCATCATTAGTTTGTTTAATTGTAAAAGAAACGACTAACGTGAATTATATACAATTGCATATCATCCTCAGCGAATGTATAGGAAAAACTAATCTCTAAATTTAATTGCAGGATATAAAAATTGACTTTATCTTTAAAATTCAAAACAATGAAATGAGGTTTACTAGTTAATCATCAACTTGACTTCTTTGATGTGGTGATTGATTTGCTTGCAGTGTATCTCGAGACTGCACTAAACAAACGTCGAGAATCACCAAAAATATAAGATTGATTGAGAATATTTTGGATTAAATAGAAGTTGAAAACTGAGGAGGATCAAATTTGTTCTTTAGATATTTACAACGTTGTCAAAGTAACTATATATCTTAAGACTGCAACTTTATTTTTTTTGTATGTTGAAGATTTGTATTTTTTTTATCAAATCACTGTAAAGGGCCTTAAATGCACTAATGTGGGTCTGCAGTGCATGGGAGTTGCTGTACAATTGACTTGCTGCCCAGGTACATACCAAGTCACTTATCAGTCCCGAATTGAAATTGCATACAGAAAAGGATCTTGTCGCTACTTATTTTTGTGTTAATTGCAATTTAATTTTTCTAGACCGCTTAGAAAAGGAGGAAAGTGACGATTAATAAATAAGAATCTCTAGAATTTGTTTTGTTTGATATTATTTTTTCACAAATAAGTCATGTACTTTAGTACTGACTGCAATCATTTTGAAACAAAATAGTTAGAGATTACTCGTGTAGTTGATACCAGCAACTACTGTTTTCAACTTATTTTATTAGTTTAAATTGAAACTTCTAAACTTTATACTTTGCTGAAACTTGTAGGTGTGGTGTAATTATGAGCTCATACGTGAGCCCTAAGATACGAAATGTATCCAACTTTCTTCCTTTCCCGCCTACTTCTGAAGTTTCAATATTTCTGTGTTTTTATTTTTATAGATCAAATTATTATCTCTGACGTACAAAATATATGGATATGAACTAAATGGTGCAATTTATTTCGTCTTTGTACGAACTTGAACGTACTATTAAGCGTAGGTAAAATAGAAAGAAACTAATCTCAACTATTTTTCTGCAATCAGGTTTCCCTTTTACCCTATCTGTAATGCAAATAAAAATTTACTAATCGATTCTTTAATTTTAAGGCTGCAATATTGTAGAGATAATTGAAGTTCTCATTCCTAAATCTGTTATTCACGTCTTTCTCCACGTACGAATTAGGCAAATTTATTATGTAGTATCATAATTCCGGTTGCTATACTGAATCGTTTGGTTTAAATTCAGATTAGTTAGGAAGACATATTTGCACCAATAACCTAAATGTATAATTAATGTATAGCTCTTCGAAGCGCCCGCCTTGCACTTACAAGTATTTAATCCCAACGTGGGCTTCCCAATATCCCTGACCGAAAGCACCGGAATTAATAGCAATCTATAGTGTTATAACCATCTTAAAGCTACTAACATAGGCCTGTAGCCGTTTTGTTTCGTATTCCCCCACTTAAGAAACTCATTAAAAGAGAAAAAATAAGTATTAAAAGTTTTCCAAATTTTTTATTAAAACAGAAAACTTGACTGTAATAATAACATCTGAAAATCCTCCTCGTAATGTAAACGTTTGCCTTCTTAAAACTTTTTAGAATCGATTTTCCTTTTTTTCCTCCTCGTTAAAAAGAACTAAATCTAAATGTAACGTTGACAGTTTGTTTTCTTAACCTAGAGCTCATTGTTTGGTTTAAAAACTATTTAAGAAATTTTGTAAAATATTTTAAAAATCTTTGTAGTACTTACTTCATATAAAAATATTTACATTTTCCTAATTATTTATACAAGCCGTTCTTTTTTTAGAACACAACCTTCCTTAATTAATTCTGTTTATGTAATCACTTAATCAGACAAATTAGCTATCCAGAAAATATTTTATAGCAATAGGAAAAAAGTAAATTATTTTTATTGGAACATATCACAACGTACTTAAAGATAAGGTTAGACATTAAACAAGCTGACACGATAGCATATCGTTTTAGCGCTGCACGTATCGGTATACAACTTCCTTAGAATGGGGTTGGTCAGTCGTCACGCAAAGATGTGCATAATAATTACTTTAAACAGGACTCGCACCCCCTTCCATTATGTCCCTTAAAGGTGGTGACCGACAGTTCGCGTGATAAAGGCAACTTTGCTTTGTGCTGTATACGTAGAGTCCTATGTGTGTGTTCGAAAACGAATTCGCAAAATTCTCTGGAATCAGGAAATTGTAAATCGGAACGCTAGAACAGTCGACAGGAAAATTTCGATTGTTTACCACTATTATTAACACACCTACACGTCTGGATGTTATTATGAAATAAAATGGAAGAAAAAAAAGTATTCAAGATAAAAGTTTCCTCGTTATAATTTTTAATGAAATGTTGTGTAGTAAGAAAGGTTTATTGTTTACCTTTTTTATAATGAGTTTATAATGATTTATTCATGTTTAGTAACTACGAGAACTTTTTTGAAAATAGCAAAGAAGTGGTAGAACAATTTAATTTAGTCAAGACTTTAAAATAAACTTAATGACAATTTTAATGTACAAAGTGTTTTCAAATTCGACGTATATTTTGGCTTAAAAAAAAGGCAGAAGGTTAGATAGATTTGTCTGATTTTGCTTCCCTATCTATGTCGATATAGCACTTCAAACGTGGTACCATCAAGGTTGGCCTAAATATTCAAACTAACTAGTCTAGTAGACTAACCATCAACTAATTTTCATAAATCCTACACCTCAGATTTGATCATTGGTATTCTAAACTTTTCTTTAATTATTATTCTGATTTTAGCAGTGTCACATCACCAGCTCAAACGATTTAGTCCTCTTCAGCCTACGGCTCTGCTTGTCTAGAATGCTGATCGCTTCTTCCTTATCATAGTTATGTAATCTTGCTTCATGTTTCGTAGCAGATCGTATGATGTCGCTGGCAAGGTGGTCTCCATGGGTGTCAATTTGTTATTTTGAAAAGTAGTTGCAGTCGATCGAAACGAACGCCAAGTAGTTAACTGTACATTAAAAACTACTTGGGCCTATTTAAAAAGAGCAGCAACCTTTTGGTTCGATGCAAAAGTGGATTAGTCGATACGTGGGATAATTTTGAAACTTCAAGCTTGGGGCTTAGCTGATAAATGAGAGCGTATGCTAGCTGCTGCAAATCTATGTATGTGTAAAGGATTATGTTGATCTTCACAGTATGCTGAAAAATATTTTGGTGATGCACAAAGCGAAAACTTCGAATTTAGGAGAACGTAGTGTAGACACTGCAGAAAAGGAAAAAGCCAGTGTTGCTGTTTGTTTTGCTTAAAAGCAAGAAAGTCATTTCCTAAGTAGTTGTTCAGACAAGCAGACCCAGCAAATTCAGAACAACAAAATCATCACAAAACAATGTGCCCCTAGAAAAATGTTATTAGAAATAAAATTTTGAAGGCAAACGCTGATCAAACTCACTTGTGAAGAAATACAAAACACGGCTAAAGCACCAAACGTATCTTATAGATAATGCATCAGGTGTTTTGAGAAGCTTCATAGGTACCGGGCAGTTCAGTTTGCACAATAAAATCTTGGGTTAAAGATTCTAGCAGATAAACAACCGCCGTGCATTTTTGATGACAGCGACGAGTAGAATAAAGTTTGCCAGACAATCTTGGTGCTAAAGAATCCAAACTGTTGGTAGTCCAAAATACAGATCTATTGATCGAAAAAACCTTCAGCGAAGTAAAACTAGAAAAACAGGCATGCGTTTCAATCTCCATTTAAAGATACAATGTAGAAGGTCTTACGCATAACAGTCTAAAAATTTTCTATGTAGTAAACCTAGTAGGTTAGTAGCAAGGCCATTGAAGAGGACCTTAGTGATAATAATGAGAAAAAGATTTGAAAGGTCAACAATGCAAAACTCATCACAGACGGAAGACATTGAATAAAAGAATCCAACAGAGGGTTGTTGTTATCTAATAGCTGATAAGTGTGGATTCTCATTTGAGGTGTTAATTGGGTTATTACTACACTCTCTTGCGATGGTTTATTATTTTGCACTTCTAATTTACTTTTTTTCGTAAATCTTCAACCTCACCAGAGTTCGAACCAGGGACAATGATTAATCATTTCATTACCACGCTGAGTACTTGAACCACTGATCTACTGGTGCGGTCTACTCATATAGCTGGATACGCAGTAAGTTACAATTCATGTTGCGCAGTAAGGATTTGCGTCGTTTGTTAGTGACTGCTCTGTTCTTTGTTCAGTATTGGCATTCATATGGGTTTTATTTTTAAGCTAGCCTGGCGCATCGGTTCTTCCGCTAGCGCTATGTATGTGGCCTTTTTCAGTTTTCTACGAATTCTGTTTTCCTATTTGTGCATTATCCCATTTGATGCGCTGGTATTTACCCTCACGTGTTCCACAATATTAAATGTATCGGTTTCTCTCTTCTTGATGTTATTTTTGTGTTCTTGAAGTCTCATCCGTAGGGCCTGCCCGTTTCTCTTATGTATATCCTGATACACTTGCATAGAACATTGTAGACATAGTTCTTCGTTTGCTGGATTTCGTTTTGGTGCTCATTTCCTAAGCGTCCGTCTGTTTCCGACTTTTCAGAGTTGATCGGAGATGCTCGGTACGTACGGGATGACAGCTAAGGATTGTCTTTTAACTGCATCATCTCTTCCTCTTGTGTCCTCTTTGGTTTGGTTGTTCTCGGACGTTAGGTTAGCTAAAGATATTAAGTTAGCTGCTATAGTATCATGGTATCTATTCTCTCTAAGGGTTTGAGCTATTCTTTTCTTCTCCTTTTTCAGTTCTCCTTTTTTAGAGCATATTGTCTTGGCTTTATCATATAGGCATCTTGTGACATCCATTTTTACACTTCTGTGATGACTGGAGTCGTAGTGCAGGTATCTATCTGTGTGGGTAGGTTTCCTGTATACGTTCGTTGTAGACTTGCCCCCATCCCTTTGGACCAAGACGTCCAGGAACTTTAATTGTTGTTTGGTTCATTTTCATTGTGAATTTGATCGAAGGTCCGTGATTATTGAGAGAGTATGGGAAGCTGACAAGTTCTTCAGTCCCATGTGGCCATTACACAAAGGTGTCATCAGCATACCTTAATTACCGTGTCGGCTTTGTTTGAGACTGCGATACCACCTCCTGCTCAAATTCCTTAATGAAGATGTTGCTTATAATTTCTGAGAGTGGTGAACCTATTGATCGACAGAACCTCTCCATTTAAAGATATAATGTAGAAGGTCTTCCGCATAATAGTCTGAGAATTTCCCAAGTAGTAAACTTGGTAGGTTAGTAGCAAGGCCACTGAAGAGGAACTTAGTGATAATAATAAGAAAAAGATATTACAATGTCAGCAATGACATTAACCAAACTCGTTCTGCTCATGATACCTAATTGGAAATTTGTCGTCTTGATACATACTTTAAGCAGCTCTATTATTGCCTCTACACTTAAGTTTGTTCGCACATCTAGGGTGCGGTCATTTTCCAGTCTTCTTCTAACGATATTTAAAGCCCCATCCGTTGGAACGTTTCTGAATAGGGTGACTATGTCAAAGCTAACCAGGACGTCATTAGTGTCTAACCTTAAGTTTTTAATTGTTTCGACAAAGTATTCAGTGTTTCTGACTGCTGATGGGGTTGTGTCCGTCAATGGAGTTATTATGTCCAACAGAAATTTGGCTAGTTCATGACAAAGAATTTTTCGAGCTCACAATCAGCTTCAGAGGTATGTTCTTCTTGCGTATCTTTGGCGGGCCATACAGGTGGGGCGGCTTACTATAATGCGGAGTTAATGTGCTTCTCTTTTGGGTTGAGAGCTTCTCTTTATGTTTGAACAGCGTTTGGTATATTTGTCGTTCTATTAATTGCATAGGATATTTGGAGAGTAATTTGTACTCGTCCACGTCTAGCAATTCTTACATCTTACTATAGTAAGTCTCCGTGTTCATAACTATAGTTGCGTTGCCCTTGTCAGTGGGAAGGATCTTCATTGAACTGTCTTTCTTTAGTGAGTTGACCGCTCTCATCTCTTCTTTGATGAGGTCCTGCTTTACCTTTTTCTCCTTGTCCAGTACACCTCTTGCCCTGTACCTATACTCTTCCGCTTCTTCTGGGTTTTATCTGCAGGCTGTTTCCTCAACTGCAGTTATAAAATCAGTTTTCGAAATATACCTTGGTGTTGCCGCGTAATTTAGGCCTCAGTCTAGAACTGATTTTTCGACGTCTTTGAGTTCCTTGCTAGATTTATTGATGACTGTGTTTTCACTGTTAACATTGACTGGTGTGTTTTTGTTGTTCTCTTCCACCAGTATTTCCAGTTTTCGTTTTTGAACATATTCGTGCTTTTTTTTAGCTTTTTGGTAGTTTCTTGAAGTAGCTAGGTCTATCCGTGTGTATTCTTCTTCGATCATCCTATTTTTGATGTCGTGTTTAAAATGCTCACATTTCTGGACGATGCTGATTCATTTTTTCTGGTAGAAATGGTTCGCTGGCTCTTTCTACAGTTCTGACTGATCGTCGGCTATGTATCGGAGTTTTCGGCCGTAAACCTATCGGGATTACTTAAAAGAAGTTGTTATCATTACCATGAATATCATAAATGTAAATCTTGAAGTTACATTGAAACAAGATCAAGAACTGCATAGTTTGATCACCAACTTCTACGAATATTCTGCACTAACCCCAGATGAATTAGGATGCACAGGTGTTATCATTATCGATATCAAAGATAACATTGTGCTCGCAAGGTGTACCTCCGATAAAGTTACTTTAGAAATAGTAAACAAGTCGAAGAGTAACGAATCCATACTTTTCTCATGTGATTTCAGTTCGTGAAGAAAATAGCGACCTACGGTTGGTAGTAGACTATAGAAAATCAAATAAATAAACAGTAAAAAAAATGAAGGAACAATTCTAATATTTATCAGTAAATAAAATTCTCCCCAGTTTGAACTTAGACAACGGTTATATCCAAGTGTTTCTGACAAAAAGTGTTAGCAAGAAAACAGCGTTTATAATTCCTGGCACAATTGATGAATTTAAACTTCTCTTCCTTAAATTGTCTAATTACCATGACAACCGATTTTGTGTTTTGTCTTCTTGTTAAAATCAAATGAAGGTATACTTGCATAAATTTCTAAAGAAGCTTCATTAGTTAGTGAAGCGAGAGTAGAAACCGGGCCATAATATTTAGACTGACAAATGCGAAGTGCGAGTTCGTGCACGGACCTTTACGAAATGAAATATTCTGTTGTTATCTCGACGTTTTAATAATTGTGGCAAAAACTGGACTAAACTTTTATAGCAATTAAAATTAGTGCATGAAACTTTTTGTAACGCAGACGTAACACTGAATATTAAAGGCTGTGAGTTTGATAAAATAGTACTGACTATTTAGGATAAACCGTATGTGAAGAAGTATTAAAACTGAAAATAGAAAAGGTGCGCGCAGTCGAAGAATTCGCCGAAACAAACTTACGGTCTTCTTTTGACGAAGTTTAGCCAATTTACCTTTTAGTATAATTTGTACAAGCCGTAGTGTACTTTTAGCCTTTTTAACAAGATTAATGGAAGGAAAAGCTCGAATGGAAGCCGCCAAATGCAGCCGGTGCAAAGGCGAAGCCCGAACTGTTGTGGTATTGGTATTGTAAACAAGGTTAATAGAGGGCGAAGCCTGACCGAGGCCACCAAAAGTGGCCCATACGAGGATTTTACATTTGGTGCTCTAAACAAAGTTGATGAAGAGCAAAGTCCACATAAGGGCCATCTTCGGTGGCCTGCACGAAGGCGTAGCCCGAGCCGTTGTGACATTTGCTGCTGTAAACAAAGTTTATGGTGAGCGAAGCCTGACTGGGGACCACCGAAAGCAAGGTGTAATAATATTTAGATCTCTTATCAAGTTTATTCGAGGGACTTTAGAGTGTTGCCCGTGCGAGAGCGTAGCTCAAGCTGTAGTGACTTTTCGCTCTCTTAATGAACCGTAGCCCGAGACAAAGAGTCGTCATCATATTGTGTCTATTTTAAGAGGGTTATTGAACGATGTGTCCCCATGCCTTAGATCTATGATAATTTTGTTAAAAATTTACTGGACGAACGAAGGTCGAAGGTCAAATTACGACCACTGTTGCACACTGGTTGAAACGGCCACAAAGTGGCGTATCGCAGTTTTATTTGACGTAATTGTTATAGAAAGTAGAATCTTAAGTGTCAGTGTCTAATAACTAGTAAAAAACATTTTTTTTTATTCTTATCTTATAACAATAAAATCTAATATGTATGAATTAAGAAGGAACAAATTCAATTAAAACATGTTAATGCTTTTTCTTTCTCATCATCATCAAAAGTTGTTTGTTTTCACAGGTCTTTTATAGGGACTTTTCCACACTGCCCTCTCCTGTGCTCTCTTGCTCATACCAACATATCTTCTTCCTGCTTCTTTCAGCTCGTCCGTCATCTTCAATTTTCAACTTGTTATGAGCCTTTGTTCTTTCCAATCCACCACTTCGCCTTTTATTATCCTCATCATCTTTTCTTAGCGCACACAGTCGAAAGACGTTTCGAGATCAACAAAACAGATGCTCAATCTTCTTTCCTTGTCAAGATATCTCTCTCCAATCTTACGTGCACTCATTCCTTTTTTAAATCCATACTACTCTTCTGCTGCGTTCTCTCCCATCTTTCTAGTTAGCCTTTTATTTAACACTCTCAAGAGTATCCTTGCTACATGAGTGATCAGACCTATGGTGCAGTGTCCTTCGCATTTCTTTATATCCTGCTTTTTGGGTACGGGAATCATTCTCGACCGTAGACAATCTTTTGGTCATCCTTTTAACCTTCACTTTATCAGCTCAACTGAACTATTCTCTCTGCCTTCCCTTCTTTAGTCTCTTTTATTGTTGCCACTTTTCCGTTTTTAAAATTCCTTTTCCTATATTATCCTCTTCTGCTTCTTCTTCTTCTTCTTCTTCTTATTTTTCTTTCTCTCTCTATCTCTCTCTCTTTTTGTTTCCAGTTCTTGTGGTTTTTCTCTGGCTCCATACAGGTCTTCGTGTATCCTTTCTATCTATTTAGCACATCTTTGTTCTTCAGTAACATTCCCTCTTTGCTCTCTATAGCTACCCAGCCAATAGATCTAACCTTATTGTAGAGAATATCATACCTCCCAGCTCTTTCCAACTTCTCTATTTCTTTACATTTTTTATCGAACCAATCATTCCTTTCTTTGTTTGTAATCCTTTTGAGCTCGTTGTTAGCTTCCTTTCTCTGTATTTTTGTTTTTGAAACTTTCCCTCTCGTCCATTTTGACTACCATTTCGGATGTAACCCACTTCTTCATTTTCTTTTCTTTTCTACAGCCAATCATTTCCTTATTCACTTTTTCTACACCCGCCTTTATCCTGCTCAACTTCTCTTCTACACTTTCCGAGGCAGTGTCCTTAACTGAATCTTTTATTTCTTGCTTTATTTCCTCATTATTTACTCTTTAACCTTTCCAAATCCCACTTCTTCCTGTTAGCTGCCTTTTTTATTCTTTTCATTCTTATCTCTACCTTTGCTTTTAACAGTACCTGATCGCTGTAAATCTTCCGTTTCTCTATCAGAATGAAATCGATCTGCCTCCTATATGCATCACCAGGTGCTTTCCAGGTATACAGCCTCCTTTTATGATTTTTAAACTAACTAACTTGTTTTCTTTACAAAACTCAATTCGTCTATCATTTCGTTACCCCAGTCCGTACTTTCTGATCACTCCATCCACTTTTCCCTCTCCCACATTTGCGATCTAGTCTCCTACTATCATCTTGCCTTTACTTCTTATTATGTTTTCTATTCTTTCATAAACTTGTACTTCATCATGATCACGGTCGCTGGTTGGCATGTATACCTGGATGACTAGAATATTTTTTGGTGATGCATCTATTTCAATAGCTATAATTCTCTCACTATCGTAGATAATCTTATGCACGGCGTAACTTTCTTACTAACAATAAAACCCACTCCATTTTCCTCTTGTACTTCCACAGTCGTAGAAAACTGCATCCTCACACTTCGCTTCCCTCTCATCTGAATTCATTGGCACTTAAGATATCCACCTTGTTCATCAGCATCTCTCTCTTCTTAAATTTTCTTGCTTTTCATACATCTCGGAGATTCGAATGAAGAATCGATTATGATTCAGTTCTTTGAGGTTTTTCTTTCTAAAAACATAAAAGTATAAAAACTTTAAAAATCATTACAACAGACAGTTATAAAATTATGGTAGAATTTCTTGATTGTACTGTGTTGGATAGTGTTGGAGATGCCATTTCAATTTGAAAAATTTCAAAAACTAGAACTTCCAGACAAACCAAAATTTCCTAATTTTATTTGAAAGATTTTTGATGAAACTTTCATAAAACATTTCAATTCATAATATTTATAACAATTACATTGTTTAGTCTTCCAACAATCAACTACGCAAATTTTGCTTTGCTTGCAAGTTTCAGTTTTGAGACCTACAAATAGAACTTGTAACACTATCTAACACTAGCTTAGTATATTATTGTCTAGCTTTTAATGTGTTTTGTCTTAAAACTTCACTAAAACGTATTTACCAGAATATTATGAAGTTTTCTTCAAAACTTTGAAGCAAGTTTCGAAGAAATGTTATTGTCAATCTTTCACGAAATTTTCTTTTAAAATTTTTTTCAAAGAAATTTTTCTTGAAGCCTTCCCTGGAGGTTTCATGAAAAATTTCAAGTTAAAATCTTATTTGTAAATTGACCCATCCTTATCCAAAAATCATGTTAATGGCAGCGTTGTAGTATGTTAATCCAGGTGGAAGCACAATTTTAAAGTTTCCTGTAAATATTCATTTTAGTATATCTTTTACCTTCTTTCGTTAATCTCCATATTTATATGATTTTTATTATTAATAAACTGGACTTTATTATTTTTAAATGAACAAACGACGCATGTAGAAACACATTTAAAACAAATACCGATACTTAAGCAAACTTGCGGCAAATGGAGGGCCTAGAGGTGGACCAATCAAAAGATTAGATTATGAAGATTGTGAAAGGAAACAAATTACAACGGTCTATGTGTTCCAATTAACGGGTCTCTAATAATTATGAGAGTGATGGAGAAAAAAGAAGATATAGGATCATCCGAAGATGAGGGAATGGAAGAATATTAAAAGAGTGTACCATGAACACTGGAGGCGAATGTGCGTGGTTGTATAAAAGAATTTCCTAATTGTAGAGCAGAAATAGTAAATCTTTCTGAGCTTAATAAAAATTTACCCGATGATATAAACTTATTAAATAATCGCACAAATATGTTGAAATCTAAAATAGCAAGTGTGCATAATAACCTTCAGAATCTAAACAAGCATTTGTATAGAATACAAAAATAAATAAAAGTGATATTGACTCTATCAACAAACATAATCCAAATATAAAACAAAAAATTGTTACTAACAAATCTCAATAAATTTAGACCAGCAGTTGTGCTAACGACCTTTTCAAAAATGTTTGAAGTTATTATTAAAAATATGTTATCGTCCTATTTCGAGAAAAACAATCTAATAACAAACGCTCAACGTGATTTTAGAAAAAAATCTAAATAATCATATTATTTTGGTTAGTGTGAACTTGGATCTTTATAAGGCATTTGACATAGTCGATCATGGTTTACTGTTAAAACAAACTAGAGTTCTATGGGGCCAGAGAAAATTATTTACTGCTTCTACGTTCATATCTTGAAGAACGCTCTTAAACTGTTCAAATGGCTATTAGAATTATCTCTAACTGAAGTTATAGAGAATCGTGCAGACAAGTGTTCAAGGACTTCAGAATTATGACAGTAATAAATTTATTTCTTAATGGCAATGTGCTTTTAGTGTATGACAATATGGATTTGATTACCGGTTCAGCTGCAATAAATAAACCAAACACTACACGATTTCTTTGTGTTCTCGTTGAGTAGCCCCAATTTCAAAAGAAGAATCAGAATCAATAATTTTTGCAAAATTGTGTGGACGATCGATGGCTATAGTATCAAGACGACGACGAGTTGAATCTGAGGCAAAAATGCTAGAAGTATCTTCATGGACTTTGAAAGCAGGATTAGTTTTAAATGTTTCGGCAGTGGGAGTTTGTATTTTGTTAGGTCTCTTTAGATAGATGGCTAATACATCTGGTGTGGTTTCTGTCTCTTCACAGGAAGACACCCTATTGCAATTCATCTTGATCAATGTAGTCCACTCTGATGAGCACAATCCTGGTTTAGTATTCATCCATTAATGTACTTGAGGATATTCTGCAAATAGAATAACTTATTTTCCTTTCGAAGATAAAACACAAAAATAATTAACCAAGAAATTGTTAATAAAATTCTGAAAATCTTAAAAATGCAAATAAAATTTTCTAATCTGTAACAAACCTCGCGAAACAAAACCCCTATTAACCCACGCTTCCTAAGTTTTTTTCTAAAACTACAAAATAATAAAATAAAATAATAAGAATACTTTACGACTTGGTACTACTTGAGGCGAAAATCATCAGCATGCTTAAACCTCCACGACACTCCATAAAAATCATCTTCCTGCCAGAATAAAATCTCCAACAAGCTAAAGGAAGCAATACATTCCATGAGACCTAATCAAAAAAACAAAACAATCCCACTAGCACCCTTGGACACCAATAACAGCAGTCTTTAAAGCTTCCCTGCACGGAACAAACTATGACTCCTACGACGCGAACTCGATTTAATCAGAATTAAAATTAAATTTTAAATAATCAAAAAAAGACTTGGGAATAAAAAGTTCCAGTAAACAACAACATGATCAATCAGCAATATTAAGGTAACAATAGATAAGATCCCACAAAAACGAGATTGTAAATTACACATTAGAGTTAAATAAAACCAACTAAGCTTACAAATGAGCTGGTATAGAAATTCCAACTTCAATTCATTTTGGTTGAACCAAGAACAAAAGATTAACCATACATGGGCTAGCTTAAAAAATGAACAAGTAAGAAATGTACCAAACTACATCTGACCACTTACCCGAATATCATAATACAAAACGTATGGAAAGTTGAAATATAATAATTAAAGGAGAAATCTAAATTACAATTGGTAAATAGTAATAAGTGTGAATGCAATGAATATGAGATTTTTAAGGAGAATGGAAAATAAGAAAATAAGAAATGAGACATACTGGCGGAGGGAAAGAATAGAGGAAGGTTAGGTAAGATGGTTTGGTCATATGCGCCGTGTAAGTAACGATAGACTAGCTAAAAGAATTAATGAGACACAAATGACAGGGAAAACTAAGAGAGAAAGGCCAAGAAGAAATGGAAAAGGAAAGAAGAGGGATAGAGTGGGAAGGAATTAAATACAAAACCCAGGATAGGGAGCGATGGAAGGAAACATGCAGGAAAGTAGAAACTAGACTTCAATCTGGCCTTACACCGAAAGGTAGAAAGGTTTATGATTAAGTAAGTACTTACTTACTTAATCTTCGCCTCGTGATACTTTTTTGAGTGTAGAGGCCGCGGAGTTCCGTTCCTTAGGGCTCCCACTGTAGAAATTTCTTCCATCTGTTCTGGTTTCTGGCCATCTCTTTCGCCGCAGCCCAGGAAAGGCTCCTTCGCGTCGCTACGTTTGACTCCCAAGATTTTTTCGGTCTTTCTCTAGGTCTCTTTCCGTACACCCCTATCTCCCACATTTTCTTCACTACTTTGTTTCCCGGCATCCGTACTAAGTGACCGAACCATGGTTGGTTTCTATTATTTCTGTTAAGGGCTTTAGCTTTAGCTTTTTTTTTTATTTTGACACTTTTTAGTCTATCTTCCTCGTTACACCTACAATCCTCTTGAATATTCTAATTTCACAAGCCTGAAGTCTTTGTTTCGTCTCACTGTAAGCGCTCACGAGTCACTCCCGTGGTAGGAATAACTGACTTGTACACTCTCATTTCAATAATCCTCGATATTTCCTTTTTGCCAAAAACCGACTTCCTATCGCATAGTATGCCTTTATGCCACTACCAATTCTGCCGTTTAACTTGCACTCTATTGATCCATTTTGTTCTAACCTGGCCCTCCGGGTTTTAAAATTTTCAACCTGCTTCGCCTCGTATTCTCTTATTTTAATGTTTAATATTTTGTTTTTCTTAGCGATTGCCATTGTTCTCAGTAAGCGCCGTGTTCCAGAGCTCGAGTATTTTTTGAAGCTGGATTTCTTTTTGACCAAAAGCACTAAGTCGTCTGCGTACATCAACTTTCTTATTACCACCGCTTCGAGTTCGCTCACGCCTCCTCTGATCCCTTGCACTGTTTTCTTTACGTCCTGAGCTAAATCCTCTATGAGTGTGACGAACATCGTCTCCATCAGCTGTTTGCTAACTCCTTTCTTTCGTAATACCATCCACAGTTTTTTTCTATAGACGCTGCCGAAAGCTTTTTCAGGTTAATAAAGCACATGTACAGCTTGTTACTACGCTCTAATGTTTTAGTTACTAAATGTCGTAGGCAGAAAATTAGATTAAGTAAGTAAGTAAATAGTAATAAGGAAAAACCAATCCTTATCAAATTGCTAACTAGATCTATATTGAAGTAAATTAATCAGAAACACAAGCCATGGTTGTGAAAGTTTAAATAATAAAAATAAATTTAAATGCTTGGAGAATTATATCCAATGTTCCGCTTGCTATAATAAATAAAAAAGTTTGTCAATCTTAAATTGATTTCAATACTAAAGAAGCTACTAATCAACCTAACAGTGTGAACTTACGACAAGTCCCAAAAACCTCTTCAATAAGAGAAAACTACAACAAAATACAAAATCATAGCGACAGCACAGATTAAATAACACATGTAACGGGAAGAAAAAGTAAACGTTATATCTTTTATTGGTTTTTATATCCAGTCTTCTAAATATAAACGATTAGTAATCATTTCCTAAATCTACTTCATTTTGTAATGTGATATATTCAGATCCAAAGGAATAATTAGAGAATAAATAGCATTGAATGTACTTTCAGATGTTAATTCAACAATCTCTTGTTGTTCGGGCCTGCCGGATCTCGCTTTTTGGCCCTCTCTAGCTTGTCGAAACTGTCAAGCTGATCAAGTTGGTATGGTTTTATTTTTGTACTGTTCCGAAGTAAACCGAGATCATTTTTGTACTTACTCGGACAGGTTATTTTCTGAATCAAAAGGGTGTCTACTGACTTAGACACTCGGACTGACTCAAATAAGTGTTATTTTCATGCTGTACTGAAGTGGAGGATTTTAGCGTAGGATCCAAAACTTTTCCTAACCGAGTCAGACAGGCGTTATTCTCGTACGCACTGAGCTTAAACTAAAGCCGAGCAGTTTCGTGCTGTACCGTAGAAGCCTGACGAGCTGGGTTTTTTGGTCGAGACTTTTTGTGGCCGGGTGGAATTAGGTCGGGTTGGGCCTCAATTCAAGAATCTATCTATGTCGGCATAATCGGGCTTGTCAGGTCGTTCGGTCTTATCGAGACTGTCGGGTAGTTCGGCGTTATCAGACCTGTTGAGCCTCTCGGGCACATATTTTTCTTACCGCTTCTTCCTTGCGTTTTCGTTTATAGCTTTCAAACGTTCCTTTAACATTCTTCTTTTCTTCTTCTGTTTTGCAAATGGGTCGTTTCAACACGTTTTCATCTTTTTTTTAGCCCAATATTTTTTCATGCGCAGCGAGTGAGTGTTTTTCCGTTGCTCCATCCATATGTGTTGTTTTCTCTTTCTTTGTTGTTTATATTTCTGATTGTATCTCGGTCCTGCAGATCTAATGATCCTAATTCTGTAAGGTTTTTTTCTGCTTGTTTGTACCAAACGGGTCAAGTAGACTTGTTTTTCAGAAAAGAGTAAATTTGGTGTATTAGCCTGTTTGGGCTCATTGTTTCCAAGCTTCCTCTGAACTTGATCAATCGCATGCGTATTGTATCTGTGATTTTGGGTATGTACCTGTAGATTTCTGTGTTGGGTTTTGGGTAATGTATTTCGTCTTTGGTTCTTAGTCTTACGATCTTTTACACTATTTTGCGTTCTTTTATTTCACATCGTTCTTTTAATGTTTTGTGTTGGAGGTTGAGTGTTGCTGAAGCGTAAAGCGCTTTTGGTTTGACCACTGTTGTATAATGTCGGATTTTACAGTTCCAGGAGAGGCATTTTTTGTTTGTAGGTATAATTTTTTGTTAATTGAAACACGGTTTCCATTTTCTGAAGTCTTGACTCTATGGATGTCTTTTCGCTGCAGTTCTCGGTGATGCATTCACCAAGGTATTTAAATTCTTTGACATGGGAAACTTTATTGTTGCCAATTTTATTTATTTTTTAAAGGAGATTTGTAGACCGATTTTTGCTGCTTCGACTTGTTTCTGTGCGTCTAGGATATCTTTTGCAATTAGTGCCATGTCATCGGTAAAGGCTAGAAAGTCGATTTCTACAACTTTGATTTTTGGTCCTAGGCGATGTGTTGGCGCATCTGCTTTTTTCCATTCCCTTACAATTTTTTCAAGGGTGCAGTTAAAGAGTAACGGGGATAGTCCGTCAAATTGTCGTACTCCTCTGTTTATTTTAAACTCTGCTCAGTTCGCCCATAAATTTTACTTGTGATCTTGTCTCTGTGAGTGCTTCTTTGATTAAGTTTATTGTATTTTGGTCTAGTCCAAATTTCGCTAGTACTTCAAAAAGGAATTCGCGGTCTCTGCAATCATTCTTTTTTATTGTATTTATGTACACGAATTTTGGCTGATCCAACCTATAGTTGTAAGAATTCTGTTACAGCATTTATAAATGTGTCTTTTATTTTCTCTATCGATGAATGAATTATACTCGGTTTCCTTCAAGGCCTGTTGTAAACTGGCGTAGAATTTTTGTTTTATTTCTGAATTTTGTAACTTTTTTATTATTTTTATGTTTGTGATTTTTCTCTTTTGAGATTTGAACGAATGGCTACCAATAGGTGATGGTCAGAATTGATGTCTGCCTCTCTTTTCTTACGAATATTTAATAAATAGTGCATATTGCCATTATTTGCTTTTTGTTAGTTTTTTCTCATTTATTTCTTTAATCAGTCCATTTCCGTCTCACTTCACATTTTTAAGTATTTCTGTATCTTGCTTTCTCATCTGTTAACTTTATGGCGAGTGGAAGACGAGAAAAAAAGGAATGCTTTCCAGACATTGAATTAATTAGTGCCACTCCACACTTTAAGGAAAAATTTGATTCAATTTAAAGTTTTTTTTGAGTAAACGGTTTGAAATATTGAAACCTTCAACTACATTTTTTACAACAAGATTTTATTTGATTACTGACAGGATCTTTTAAAGTTCTACATAATTTAGAATTCATCACTCTACCTTACACATTAAACGTATACGTATCAGGATCATCTAATATCTGAAAGTCATTAGGGCGTTGGTCTTTATCTAAATACCAGATAATCCATTATAAATGATGTACACCACTTACTCAAATTAACTCCTGTGTATCGGACAATTCATCCTGTAATAGAGCAGGAAGTTTCGGCCATTCGTTAATGTTATTTACTACTCGAAACCACATGCTCCAGAAATCTTATTACGCAACACATACATTTTCTTTAGATACATTAAAGTATAACCAAGCAGTTTTCATTTCACTTCTAATTGTTTACTGTTTCAGTTTCCTTCTTTTTTATTTCGTGCCTGATTAATCCCTTGTGGTATTTTCTAAGCCACAAAAAGGAATCGTATGTACCTTCTCACATTTAAGCGTAACTATAATAACCCTGCGTATGACGTTAACAAATTACTGATATATTTAGTACGTTTCGGACATGACATGATTAATCTGTACTGTGTACATTAAAATACATTAAATATTTATTTGCTTGTGTAGTATTCAAGTCAATAAAGTAGAAACGTGCGAACCAGCAACAAAATAATTGTCTATTGTTTAAGTTGAGTACTGTAAATCAAAGGAGTATTTACTAGACGTTAATGAAACGTGAGGTTAACTCTGTTAACATTAAACACGCCTCGGTTGGCTCAATATAACTAATATATAGCTTGCAGTGAAACATGCATTTCGGTTGCCTTTCCTAATAACATGGATATATCTTGAGCGTCTTTAACATTTAATTCAGTTGAAATAAAGTTCAACATTTCAACTTGAGAAAGAGACTACATAACTTTAATAATTCTCTTCAAGCGGGATTTTTTTTAATAATTAAACTAATTACACTACTGCTGTCTATTATGAACTTGCGGGTACTTTAATCAATAAGTCGAAAACTGAAACAAAATTTTATCTTGTAGACAAGTCATTTCAAAGCTAAAAGGACGACAAGTTTTAAATAAATAAATTTTTTGTGGTGTGCTAACCTTGCTGTTTCTTCAATTCAAATTTGCTAATAAGGAAAATTATGCTCCTTCACAATGATTATCATAAAACTTCCAACGAGAAAACTTGATTTTAAATATTTCAAGACATCCTAGCTATATTCAAAATTAAGTTGTCAGACTGTACTTTTTATTCCTGAACAACCTCTGTATTTGTCAGATCAATTAAGATTAGATCAGATTTATAGCTAATAGCTATTTAATTTCACTCGAATACAGATTTAATATTCTTACTTAAAGTTTGAGCTACCGTTCGCTTGATGAGAAGCAGCAAAATTTCTTCGCTCGATTCTAATTTGACAAGAAAGAATTGAATAGATCAAATCGTGCACGTTCATTGCTGCTGCTACTGCTGCTGCGGTAGGTTATATTTTATTTTACCATCATGGCGCAATTTCTTTCATCACTTGAAACTCCATATTGCAATCCGTTCCCGGATTTATTGCTACTTTCAGACACAGAACGAATCGGACATTTTAACACCGATAAAATCTGAAAAAGGGAATCTCTTTCGTGTCTGGATTAAAGTTGAATCCTTTTAAATTTATTAAAACTCCATCAGTTGTCTCTCTCTTTTAAAATGTATTTATCTGTTATATTTTATAAAATTGTATTTTCTTAGCCGGTAAGATAAATATTTTGTTTGTATACGGAAAGCAAAAGGGAGAATTTTGCGTCGAATATAGTCATTTCCGATGTTGCCTTATCTTTCAGCTATTTTTATCGTAACAGATTGTTATTTAGACAGAGGAAAAATGTTGAAACCGAAATGTCCGCATCGAACAAAGTGCGCTAATATATTACACGACAGGGAACGTTTTGTTTCTACGACGATATTTTTGTCGTTCGGACTAGGAAGGAGAGCTCGTAAGCGACTTCTCAAGACAAAGTAGATTGACCTAGAAACAGAGTTCGGATTCTCTTAACTACGAGCCTCTCTTCCTTATCTCAGCAGGTAAATTAGAAAATTAGCCAAGGCGTGAACTGTTCTAATTACAAAATAATACAGGCAATTAATAGGAATTAAACGTTCTTAGCAGCAGGTCGGATTCGTAGGAGATGCAATCGACTTAAATCGTAATTAGAGTTCAAAGAGGTTTTGTAATATTGAATGAGGATTATCAGTCACCCTATTTGAATTACAAAATACATCTCTGGTATTCTGTCGTAGGAAAGGAAAGGTATGCATATCTTTATATTAAAATTAAAATTTAAAATGAATGATATCTCAAATAAATGCAAAATTTTTTTCCTTAGAAAATGTACTCGGCAATAATAAATTTTCGGAATAAATAAGGAAAGTCCTTTCTTGTTATTTATAACTCAAATACAGACTTCTTTTAAGATTTAGGTTTCATATTTGTATTCATTCCTATCTTGTGCATTAAAAAATATACAAATGTAAACGTGTACACATACAAATATGTAAATTTTTCTGCCTCTAAAACAACTAAATAAATGTAGAAAAAACAGCTTGAACTCGCTTGCAGATTTTAACATTTCACGTGTTTATCCTAATGAGAATTTATTGTATTCTCTTTGTTCGTACTGTACTTCACCATCTACTATTTAAATTTTTTATCTTGACAGTAAATATGTATGTTTGGGTAACCTGCAATGGATTCCCAAGAAGCTAATAAGGATCGACTCTGTAAAGAAGAGTGCACTGGAACAGTGCCAAAGACTAAATCGAAAAGAATTTTTGCAACCAATAAGTTTAAACTTTGTTTTACTTATTTAGTTAATACTTAGCAGTTTAAAAGATCAATGATCTTAAATCAAGTTATTATATCTTGATTTGATTTAATATTAATTAACTACCAAAATTTCAAAACAATTTTATTCAAGAAGAACTCTTAAGAACAGTGTTGAAGCAAGCAAAAAAGATTTTTATAAAGTAAACCAAGATAATTTGTCTAGTGTTTGACTAATTTAACCTATACGCAAGTAAACACAGCAAATTATCTAAATGTCGTTTTTTATGTTTATAAATAGATAGAGGCCACACCCAAATGGAAATCTCGGCAACGCTTTTGTCACAAAAACCAAATTTACGTCTTCCAAATCCCTGCTTTTTAAGCTTCTCGTGATTGTTCTCTAATTATTTTTAATAAACACACAAATATGAAATACAATTAGAATTTGAACTAACTGGCCTTTCGAAATTTAATGGAAAATTAAACAAAACACTAAGGTCTAAAGAACATTTTAACACAAAAACAAAACAGAGCCCAATAAGTATTTTAGCAAAAGACAATTTTCTATAGAAATAAATTGTTAATTTAGTGAAAAGATTTCAATTTTACAAATTCAGAAAGACTGTACAAAATACTAGAAAATGACCAGTCACAAAATGCAATGAGGTGTTGTAATGTCAATGGCTGATCAAAAAGCGCACCAAAAACAAAATAACCATCACTAACCAGGTGCTTTTAACTGCATTTGGTAATCAGCCAACGAACCTTTTCCTGTAGTAAATGGCAAAGCGAGTCTTAGCAATTTCAGTTTGATCGAACTGTCTCTCAAAACAAACTGCAGTTGACGAGCCGGTTATGGGTTTCTCGGGATTTCTGGACTGTTTCCGACTCACTTTTGGTAGACCCACGGAAAATGATTCCTGCATTGGTCTTCTGTTCAACGGAGTCTAACGTACTCAGCCTGGTTACGGATTTACTTGATAAGACTTCATTTCTATTAATGTCCATTCTCAAGGTCAAGTCTGCGGTTAACGTAAGAATGTAATCTGTACAAGGCTGAATAATCTCTTACGATAGGTAAAATTGGTACATATATTGGCTAGTTTTGATACGATACATTGAACGAATTCACCAACATAGGAGTTAATGGATTCAGTATCTACAAGTGCTTGAAACGATTATCCGTTAATTACCTGGGTGTATCATACGTTTTGATACAAGGCAGAAAATTATTAGTAAGAATAACAAAATATAATCATGATTCAAAGTGGACACCGTTGTGGTCTACCATGATTTGGGACACAGAGTGTTTGAGGAATAGAAGCAAAATTCAATCTGAGTTGCTCTCGGAACTGTTCAACATTGCTAAAGTGTACACAGGCTAGGGAATGATCTAGAGACGTAAACAAGTGGTAGTTAGACAGTGGGTGAATGAGACGTTCCCGATACAGCTACTTGATTTTAAAACATTCAACAATTATCATTCAGAGCAGGCACTTGTGGTCTACCTACTTGGGCAAAACATAGGGCATAGAATGTCTCGGTTTTAGAGACAAAATACAATCTGAGAAGCACTAGAACCTGCTTAACATTGATAAAGTGTACACCAACTAGGAAATAGGAGACGTAAACGGGTGGTCAGAGCTGTACCGTGGGTGAGTGAAACGTTCCTAGCTTAGCTGGTCAATCTTTTGTTGGATCGCCTTTGAAACATGCGGCCTAGCACTATCTTGCTGAAGGATCACACTACGCGGGAAGTGACCAGCTAGTGCGCTCAAAGTTTATGGTTTGACCGTTAGAGACAACGAACAGAAAAACCTTGTTAGCACGCCAATCAGGCTTTGGCGCCTGTCTCGCTGGTTGTCCGGGGGTAACCCACTGTTTCTTGTTAATACAATTCTTGGACAGGATCCACTGCTCATTACAAGCCACTACCCGACCCAGAAACGGGGCTTCCTGTTGATGCCTAGAGCAGTTATTGCGCAGCCATGAGATGATCATTCTTGTTCCTTTGGGTAAGTTTATAGAGCACCCATTTGCAGTAGCGTACTTCCTGTTCGTGTTTGCGCAGAATTCTGGCGATTTGAATATGTGAACAGTAGAAATCAGCAGCCCAACATGCGGGTACTCAAGGTCACTTCCTGACCTCTGTTTGTCTTTGAGCGTTTGCTGCTCTTACCTGAGGTTGCTGTACCATCACTTTAACAGCCACATGAGAAACAACCTCTAGGCCTGGTACTTGATTAAGATACGGAATTCGTCTTTTGAAACGTTCGTTCTTACATTAAAAAGAAATCACAACAAAAATTCATGAATGCCATATCAAATGAAAGAACACTAAATGTTCTATCACGTGATATCAGAATTAGGTCAAAATATGGCTTGGTGTTCGAGATACGAATTTCTGAAGAATAGCTAAAAACGAGTATCTAAACTTATGTTACATCAGGAATGAAAATAGGGCTATCAACGATTGACAATCAATTGTTGACAGCACAAGTCCCCGACTGTCTGGAGCAGTTGTAGTTTTGAGATGGACCTACAGGAAGTGGCAACCGGGGCCATACTCTTGGTAGATCTCGAATCTTATGGCTGTTATTTGAACGCGATGATGAATTTTCATCGGCGGTATTAGGATCGTTTGGTGCAACGGACAAGATTGACATCTTATAGTCGTATGCGCCTAAAGGGATCTTCCAGCTCTCTCTTCATATCTTAAAACTCTTTAATTCGATTCAACTTGGTTAGTAGACTTTTTCTAGAAATAAACTGACGGGATTTGGGTTAAGAGTTGCTGTTTGCAACGCAGTGACACTGTCGTATAGCATCTGTTGCCTGCGGCTACGTTCTTCTTCTAACTTAGAAGTGCTTGAACTCTGCCTTGAAATTACTCCAGATTTGCCAATTATTTCTGTTGTGACGGTACTATGGTAGGGTTTTTCCACATTTTCAGAATTGTTATTAGGTCTGTTTTTCCATCGAAACATATATTTTCCACGCGTGTGAACGAAACAGAGCCAAGTTACTGGTTACTGATTGCGTTGGATGTCCTGAGACAGACAACTATTGCACGAATGGCAATTGTTGAACGGACTGTAGTCGATGTATTGACGGCAGGTGGTAATTCTAAGGTTAGCAAGTATTGGGCGACCGTAAACTTTCTACTATCGTTCCTACTCCTTTTCCATTTGGTAGAAAACTGCCCGGAGAAAAAAGCTCAATTACACTCTTACTAACCACTGATTATGGTGAAGTGTGGCAGACAGAAAAGACATAACGTTTTTGAAATCTGCTCTTACTCAAAACCAGGAAATTCCTGAAAAAAAGATTCTTAAGACAAAATTGAGAAAATTGAAGTTTCCTTTATAAAGCTTTTAAAATGACCGAAAACCTATTTTTGATTCTAAGTTTGCAATAAAGTCTTTCTTTTTAAATATTAAGAGTTTCACTAAATGATTAATAAAACTCCGTTTCTGCCAACTCTGTGGTGCAAAATCCGATAAATGCAAATTTAAATTCAGAATTAGCGCTGGGTATAAATTCAAGAATGTGCGAGATCTCTTAGTATTTCTTGGTAATAGCCATAGCTATGACGTTTGCTTTTATCGAGTTTTGCATCAACAAGCCTCAAATGGAATGACACGTGAAAAACCGAGCCAAACATGACTTTAAGAGAGGAAAGATGCAGTTGCTCAAGTTGATTCCAGCGGGAGCACAAGATTTGAAAGCGCAAGTTTTGTCAATTGCGGTTGGGATTTTTTGTATCCCATCCTCTCGTAAATCAAGAGTTTGCTCATACACGTTTTTTGACATTATTAAGGCTTTTTAAATAAAATACGAGTGTTCTTTTTTAAATCGGTTGCACACATTTCTAATAATAGTCTTGATGACTTTTGCTCCTGTCCTGTTCCATGAATTCTCTGCAGAGATATTTTTACAGACGTCTGCCTTTTTAGTCTTCATCCTTTTTGGTAACGGTTCTGGCATATTTAAGTCTTAATTGATCATTATCAACATTTTCTTCATTTTCCCAGCCGTCCGGTACTTGTTCGTTTTTTTCATTTTTAGAATTATGCACTGATATTTTCATTATTCTCAGCAGCAATAGTTGTTATAATTAATAGAATTTTTTTGCTGTTAGATACATGGTGCGTTTGCATTATAAAGAATTGAATTAATCTTAAGTCATTTCAGCAGAAGAAATGTACAAAAGCAAACGATAAACGAGCAGTTGATGCTATTAGTAAAATTATTATCTCGAATATTTAGCAAGTAGCTTTAGAATAACTTCGGTCTTCTTTTCGTTCAGAACAATAAACAAAAATTAGTTGAGTTTTGTGTTAAATCTTGACTGAATCAGAACGTGATTTACCTTGTCAGAATAAAATAAGACACCAATGCCTAAATATTTGATGCAGAATATCACAATATTTATTTCTCAGGAATCTAATAAGGGAAATTTAATAAAGTTCGGCAAAGTTGGATCTCACAGCAGCTCAAACAAAACGATTTGTTATCAATTTAAAACAGAAAATGATCAGCTATTTCATCAAATAACTAAAATCTTGAAATCTATTCGACAAAATTATTAAAAGAAAGACACCAGACTAGCTAATGCAGCAATGATGACAACTGCCACCAAAAGCACTTTGAAAAAGCGACTTTGTATAGTTTAAATGGGACACTTAAGAAAAGAAAGAGATCAGGAAGAAATTTTTCGTATCGATGTACAAGATAAAAGAAAAATTAAAGAAATTCGTTTTTCCATAACATAACGCAAGTCCACACTCGTTTAACTCACAACAAGTATTTTTAAACACATTGCAGATACTCAAAAAAGTCACTTGAACGACGCCCAAGCCTTACAATCTCAGGTAATTACTGAGTTCTTTATTTCTCCTGAGTGTGCACACATACGACGTTTAGACCGTTCCGACAAATGAATTGCGTTATCTGATTTTAAGCTACATAAGATCAATTGATGAGTTGATATTGAAAGCCAAGCAGAGCGGACGTGTGTATGCGGCGGTGATGTCGGCGATAAGAAACTCAAATTCAGATCTTATCACGAAGGTCAAAGTCACGTGAATAGTGCGATTATTAGATACTGATTTATTAAATTAAAGATTTAGTTTAAAATTAACATAAAATAAAGTGGCATACAATAACAGTGATATAAATTAAGTGTGATAAAAGAAAGTGTAGAGATTTGGTTGTTTAGATAATTTGATAAGCGACGCAGATCAGTAGTAGGGAACGGAATGAAGAAAAAAAGTGTACGTACGATTCGGAAACAGGAGGCGAGTACAGCGATGAAACGAAAAGAAAAAGGGAAAAAGACCGTACGAATTTACCGGATGAATTGAGAAGAAGCAAGTTAACAAAAAGAACCCCCAAAAATGGGCAGGATAGTGACAGAGAAAATGAAATGGTGAGCATGATGAAGAAAATAATGTCACGGAACGATGAATTGCTGAAAGAAATGAAATTGATGAGAGAGGAACAAAAAAAGTACAGTGATCAAATTAAAAGCCTAAAAGAAGAAAACAAAATCATGAGCAAAGAAATCTCGAGATTAAATGAAAAAGTTGAGTACTTAGAGAAGGGCAGAAAAAAGAATTTAATAGTGACAGGTCTCGATATAAATGAAAAATATCGCAGCGCACTGAAACGTAATGGACGGTTTTATAGAGAGATGTATGCAAATTAAAATTAAACTCAGGAATGCCGAGAGAATTGGTAAACAAAAGTTTATTATTAAGGTTGAAAATATGAAGCAGAAAATTGAAATATTAAAAAATTAGAGCAAATTAAGAAACTATGAACAAAAAATTTATATTGATACAAATTTAACAAAAGAAGAGAAGGAAACTCAAAGGACTTATAGCAAAGAAAACAAAAGACGATAGGTTGATGGGAAAATCAGCTAAAATAGGTTTTAAGAAACTAATTAACGATGGAAAAAAAATACAGATGGAACGATAGTGAACAGGGCATTTTTAGTGTAGAGGCTAGAAGCTCCGAAACAAAACACTAATAGAGTATAACACGAGGACGGATACTTAAATGACAAGGTAAAGGAATCATTTGGAAATTAGGAATGTGGAACGCGGGCAAGAAACAGGAATTATTAGAGGAGTTTGAGAAATCTAAAGTAGAACTAGTACGTACTATTGTCGGAAACTAAAGTGAAAAGCTTTAAAATAATGGAAGGGGGCATGGATTTTGGTATAGTGGGGGCAAGCAGGTGTGGAGAGTTTGATTCCTAAAGACTACCTAAGAGAAGTAAAAGACTGGGAGTTGATAAATGACAGAGGAATGAGTAAAGAATTGGAATCAAACAATAAAGAAAAAAAGGTGCACAATAATCACAATCTACGCACACAATGAATGAAATAATTCAGAGGTAAAGGAGAAATTTTGGACAAACCTTCAAGAGTTGGTAGAAAGAAAACAGGACACCCTAATAATAGTAGAGGGGGAATTGTAACGGCAGAATTGGCAATGATCAAAAACGTAGTGAAAATGTTTTGGCAGATTCGGTGAGCAAGCTTTGAACTGAAATGGACGGTCAATTATAGACTATTGCATGGTGAATGATCTATTTGTAGCGAACATTTTTTTTGAACATCTAGACATCACAATCACACAAGAATGGTAGAAAGTAAAAAAGACAAATCTGTGACTGATCTGCTATTGATGGAGAAACAGCACAGAAATAAAATAAAAAAGAACCAAAAGGCAATTAGGAGTCATTACTACTTTATTGGGGTAAAATTGAAAAGAGGTGGATTGAAAGCTAAAAGAGAAGCACATTTAAGCATCTGACCTTATAGACTAACTGATAAGGACAAGCAAAAGCAATATCGAAAAGAAGCAGAAAAAGACATGAGAAATTACGAAGCAGATTTAAGATCAGAAAACCTAGAAAGAATGTGGAAAGACACATCGCACCACAGCGGTGGTGCAATGAAGTAAAACAAGAAATCAAACTGAAGAAGAAAGCTTGGCAAAGATATTTAGTAACAAAAGAACAGACGGATTACAAAATATATAAAGACCAGAGAAAGAACGTAAAAGATATTGTAAAAAAAATGTAAGGCGAAATCTTGGGAAAGATTTGGAGAAAGTCTAGAAAGAGTAAGTAAAGGAAATGGAACACAATTGTATAGTTTAAGATATGGAAAAACACAGAACGTGGACTGGGTAAAAGATAAAAATGAAGTTACTAAAAAATAAAGAAATTAAAGAGATATGAAATAACTATTTTTGTGAAATATTAGAGGGCAAAAGATCTGCTGAAAACTGCACGCAAGAAAGCATAGAAGGCGGAATGGAAATAGAAGATAAAAATGAGACAGAAATTACAGAAAGTGAAGTTATAGAAGCGTTAATGTCCTTAGAAATTGGTAAAGCTGCAGGAGTTGACGGGATAAAATCGGAAATGTTAAGGTACATGGAAGAAGAGAAGGAAGTAGTTTTTTTAGAAATATTTAAAATAAAATTTTGAGCACCAAGACAATACAAAAGAATGGGAAATAGCAGCTATTATACCAGTACATAAGAAGGGCGACAAAATGACGTGTGCAAACTATAGAGGAATCTTCCTACGAAGTGTTGCAGATAAAGTATATGAAAGAATGTTGGAGAAAAGGCTTAGGAAGCTTATCGAGAGGATGTCCTCAAGCAATATTTAGAAGGGGTAAAAGTACAAGTGAATGGATATTTACAATGAGGCAGGCAATCTGTACCATATTAAGAAAAAAAAAATACCGCCAGAACTGATAAACGCAATACAAAATATTTACCATAAAACTAGATATATGACAAGGACAAAAAAGGGACTCAGAAGAATTTGAAACAGAAAAGATAGTTAGACAAGGCAGCATGTTGAGTCCTTTCGTATTTATGGTAGTGATGAATGAAATAACCAAAGCGGTGAAACATCAAATCAAAGGAGTGGTTTTAGTGTACAGAAGGTTAAAGCCAGTAATCTTAAAAGAGATGATATATGCGGATGATCTAATTACCTAGGCACCTACTAGGAAAGAGTTAACAAAAAATATTTAACTCTGGAAAGATGAACTTAAGAAATAAGATATGAATATAAAAATAAAGAAAACCGAATGGCGCAAAAGGAGCAGAAGAGGAAATAAGAATTGAAAACTATCGATTCCAAGATGTCAACAAAACTGAAAACTTACAGCGAAGTTTTTGAGCCGATATTATTGTATAGGACGAAAACTTGGTATCTAACGCATATACGTAGAAGAACGCTTCGAGTATTAGGAATGACAAACATGGATAAAATGAAGAACATAACAATAAAAGAGCTCTTAGAAACGAAAATTGAAAGAAGACAGCTCTAATGGTGGGGACCTATCATACGAATTCCAGGTAAAAGTATCACAAAGTAAATAAATGCGGAAGAGAAAGACCGCGGAAAAGAAAAGAAAAATGGGACAAAGAGTTGGCTAAAGTGATAGAAAGTGCGGGTAGTGACTGGAAGAGTGCGTCAAGTGCAGCAAAAGACAGAAAAAAGTGGAAGGAGTTTATAAAGAAGATTACAAGCTCAACTCTAAAACCATCTACACCAAAAGGTAGAAGAGGGACCGGATAAAAAAAATTGCGTAATTTATTTTAAATCAATGCTTTGCCAAGGAAGAGATAGTAACAATTTTTAATTTAGTCTAAATGTTTCCAAGTTCTAAGAATGGTTCATCAAGAGCAACACTCAATCTTTTCCTACTGATAAAAATTATTTATTGCCATTCTTCATTCTAAAACTGATCCTTAAATGGCCCAATTCAAGCATCTCCATGGCCTCAATAGAATGAAACCATGCAATTTTATCTAATGTATGCAAAACAGTACTTCTAGTTATTTAAGGCTTTGTGATGAACATAAGTTGGGTAGCAAATTTCCGTCTAAGCTTGACTAATCTGAACATTTATCGCCGTTGGGCCGAAATTAGAGTGCCGAGAAACTATTACATAAAATTTACTTTTAAGAGCCTGCTATACATATAATAATTTAGATAGTTTAAAAGACATATGATAGTAAAAGAGAATTTAATAATAACAAAGGAAATTTTTCTTTATTGAATTATAATTGAATACAAAACTTTATTTTTAGTAAATACAAGAAGACAGTAAATTTTAAACTGCACACCAGACCTTTAACCTTTATAATATAATTCAAGACATTTTCCTCAAGCTGTTGTAAAATTCTTATTGAAAATCTCATATAAGTAAAGATGAAAGAATATTTACCACCATAGGGGTTTCTCTTTTATTAAACCATTTTCTTGTATATTTTCCAGGTGTTACTCGATTTTTATAAAACAAACTTTTATTTTGTATTTACTTTTATAGGTTTACTAACAAAAAAATAAATAAATTAAATAAATTAATGGAGAGGGTGCGTCACTGATATAAATTTAGTTAGAAGTTCATGTTGTGCACGACAAATTATAAAGATAAGTTTTCAGGAATAATCCCAAGGACGCTTAAAGTTATTTATACGAAAAATAAGTTTTGAATAAAGTTGTAATTTTAATTTTTTTTACATTTTAATATGAATTTAATGACTCGGCAAAAACTGTTATTTATGTATATTAAAAGAGAATATTCAAATTTGTTTTAGAAGATTTTAATAAATTAACTTACAAAATAAATAAAATACCAAAAAAGTTAAACCTGCCTTTTATTCGTTTTTTATTTTTATCAATCAAAACCAAACATGTTTATTTTGTATAAAAAGCAAATCGCTTTGTATCTACATATCAGTGCTATTGATTAATGCAAATTTAATTTATTCATATCAAGAAGAAAAAAACCGCAATTCCGGAAGATTAATTAATTCTATGCAAAACAAAACGTAAAGAAAAAAACGTAATGGAAATGCAATTGTATCATTATTGCTCTCAGCTGCAAATCTTATAATTTACATCGCGATTATCAAATTATATGCGAAATACGTTGTTACTGTCATATAAGGAGGTTAATGAAGACAGACGGGCCAGATTTAATTATAGTATTTGACGACAAGATACTGTCTGTTGAAGGAATATCGCGACAGAATGTAGCTTTAGTTGTAGAATAATTGAGTTGTGAAATTCACACGTTTACAACACTAAATGCGAATTTTAGTTTCTATGGTAGACGGGAGGCGCACCATTTATACCTCGAAAATCTTGAAGTTTGGTAATTAGCTCCCGCTCTCCCTGTCTTAATATTTGATTGGATAATTTCCAAGAGAATTAATAATTACGACATTGCAAAGGAACTTGAGGAAATGCAATTTCGTTATTTCATAAATAAGAAACAATATTTTGTGATTTACTACCTTTTCGTTAACATTCTTAATAAAATTATTATCAACGCGATGAGCTCATTTAAAACAGGAAAATATTCTTAAGGCTGAATATATAATCTTAGAAGAATTTTACATTCGACGTAGCATCTATGTGAATATATCCTCGTATTGAACCAAGAACGAGAAACGTTTTGTTAATTGTTGGTGTAGAATGTTCTGAAACTACGAAACTTGAAAGGTCAACATTTTATCCACACAGAAGCAACAAAACCGGGATGTGTTTCCGTTCCATGTTTACATATTTATTATTTTCAGCCAGCAACAGTTTGTGTACACAGACAAGCAACAAAACAGTCATGTTGACAGCACCCCGTTTCTACCTGTTGTTGAAACTGTGAAATATTTTAAAAACAACTAAATGCGTCAAATGAGACACAAAGACGTGAAACCTTGCTCCACTGAAGCAAAATAATTTTATTTTCAATGTAACACCTTAAAATTCATCAGCAGGCACTTCCTATGACTGTAAACCAAGAATCAGATAGTTTTCTTGAATATCTTGTTTCTGCGTGTTTGCTCAACATCAAGAGAAACAGCTCACAAAATCATTAATTAAGAATTAAATCCTTTATTCTGGTATCACTGTTTTTTTTTGCAATAAGTTCCTAATTATCATTTTATCAGTTTAAAATTAGAATTTTCATAATAACTGCAGTTTTCCTATACGATAATTAATTTATACCTTTTGTTGTTTCAGGTGAGTGCGATAAAAATCAGTCAATATTAAGGATTGTTGGTAAGTACCTAATAAGAATAAATTCACCTGTAAGTCCATATGCTAACTTGCAACTTGCAACAAAGTCAAAATAAAAAGTTGAAATATGTAAATAAAGTCATTTAGGTCCATTTTTAAAAAGTGCCCAGATGTGGTTGCGAGTACCTGTAAAAATGCGGTTAAATCCACGTTTCAAGTTTATGATTCTCGTAAGAGTCAATTAAAGAAAATTAGGAGTGCCACAAAGACTTTCAAATAAATTAGAAACAAACTTGTGCGGTTCAATATAAGACTTAAACTTAGTCAGTGCCCCTTAAGTACTTAGGGATTGGATTTGCGTTATATCCGATCACATTTACAATTACAAATTACACTAACGATTTTTTCAATAATTTTAAAACAGAAAAAATAAAAATTGATTGAGAAAGGTATGGTGCAAGTATCAGGATACGTTAATTGTAATCCTGGCTAAGAAGCTCAAAAGAATTACCACGTCTTGGATATTCTTTTATAAAAACTCTGTTCTGAACTAGAAGATCTCAAAAAGAGAAAACCCACGTTTCAGGTTTATGATCCTCGTAAGAGTTAATTAAAGAAAATCGGGAATGCCACAAAGCCTCCGGAATAAATTAGAAACTTACTAGCGTGGTGCAATATAAAACTTAAACTTAGTCGTCTCTAGCCTGCTTGGTTCTGCGCTAGAAGACGTGCCTCCGGCAAACTAGTGTCGCCTTCTACTTCCTTCCATTCCTATCAGTTACATTAGTTTTGCCTCCATTTTCTCTACGTAGCCAAACCATCGAAGTTGGCCCCATTCCAGTTGGCTTCTTGCAGGTTCAGCTTCCAGACTGGATCTAATAGTATGGTTTGTTACTCTGTCCAGTCTTGTTTACGCAAGAATCTCATTTCCATTGCCTGAATTTTGCTATAAGAATTCTGCTTCAAAGCCCAAATATTTAGACTACAGAGAAGCTCGGGATGTAAATACTGCTGTATACCGTCATTTTAACATTTTTGGTTACTGCTCGATTATTCAAGAGTCTGTACTTTATTGAAGAGACGCTCCAAAAAGGATATTCTTTGCTTCACCTCTATCTTATCTGAATCCCTAGATATTTGAAGAAATCAACTTTTGTCCATCCAATAACATATTGTGCCTTTCTGCAGGTCTTCCTGATGCTATCATCGTTTTGGTCTTCACCACATTTATTTCCGTATTGAATCGCTGTAGCTCCTCTTTCTAGATGTACAGATTAAAGGGGAGATCCTTTGCCGATGCTGCTAGCAAAATCTGAAAATATCCCTTCCAACTTTTTTTTCTTTTCCATCACTTAATACTCGCCCATACTTGCTCCTAATCATTTTCAGTGAGCACCCTTTCTCTTTTCTCATATTTTTTAAAACTCTGAAGAATAACCTTTCGTTGTGGTTGTCGGCCAAATTCCTCCCACGATCTGACTTTTGTTTCTTCTACTTTTACCTTGCTCATTCTTCTCTTTATCTTGTACCACTATTATAATTGTCCCCTGTTTTATTCGTCGAATATTACTTTTGCCTTGAACGCATGCTTTTACCTGCTTTGTACATCACCGTATTTTCTTTACTCTATTACCTCCCGTTTTCCCAATTGAATGCAGACAATCCTGTTTCTCATTCTTCTCTACTACTAATCGCCGATACTCTTCTTTGACTTCCACTTTCTTGTTTCTTATTCTTTATCCTCATTTTCGTTGCCCTATTTTCTTTTGCTCCACTCTCACTGCTGGAATTATGAGTTTTGTTCTAACCAAGTAATGGTCAATGCTAACCTCGAGTTCTCTCAAGATTCTTGTGTCCAATACTCCTCAGAAACAATTCCTGCTTACTATTATATAATCTTTTATAATGTATAGTTTTCGTTCCTACTTGGTTTTTTTCTGGTTACTTGGTGTGTCCGCTTATCTGGGAAAAAACGTATTGGTAATTACCAAGTTGTTAGCCACACAAAAGTCGATTATCTTTCTTTTCTTGCTCGCCTTTACATCGGCATCCAGCACCTTTCTAACTCTTCCATTGAGACCTCCCAGTATGCAAATATCGGAGGTTTCATCGTTTATAAGTTTTTGTAGCTGCTCGTAGAAGGTCTTCTTGTACGCTACTAATGCTTTACCATGGTGAACATAAGCCGCTATAAGAGTATTGGCCCGAAATGCCCAGTCACATTCACAGTTGTAAGTCTTTCATTCGCAAACTTTCAATTCTTTAGACTGCTTTTTAATTTTTCTTCTGTCCAACCCTGAATCCAACAAACAGAAGTCTTCATATAGTTCTTTTCAACTCTGTTCTTTTTTCCTTTTAGTTTCGGTCACAAGTAATTCCAGTTTATATTTCTTCATTTTCTTCATTATCTTTGTTTCTTTTCCCTTGATGCCTCTAATGTTCCACGTAGCTAAATTTATTTAATTTTTGCGCCTTGTCGTTACTTAAAAAGACAGTTCGGTTCTTTCTTGTGCTTGTTTACTTTGAATAAGGTGATGTTGGGTAAGTCTGGAATTGGCCTACTGTAGCCTACTGCGATGAGGTAAGGCGTTCACATCTAATCCCTGAGCTTCATAGACTGATGTTATTGCCTGTTACTTTACCAGAACCGGCATGTGGTGCAATATAAACTTAATGCTTTCTTTAACATTTGCTAGTCTAATGCTACGCACCCTATCATTAATTTTTTTTAACTTAATTTTATACAAAAAAATTTGTATAAGAGTTTAGGTAAATTTAAAAAATCTAAATTATCAAAACACCTGAAGTTTATAATTCGCTTTGCTTTGGAGTCAATTTGAAAGTTTGAAGGTGGCACAGACTGATTAAAATAGAAACAAACATTGTTAACTGAAGATCACCCACTCCATCATCAGTCTTCTTTAAAATAATCTGTGACGCACTTCCGAGACGGTTCGAGTAAATCGGGGAACGCTTGGATACTGAAATGGGCTGATTCAATTTTGGTCAGGTCAGACGAGATGTTTTCGTGTTGAATTTGATCGGTGGGTACGTGGATTTTTTTGAACCAGGGAAGGTCAACTTCTAGGAACTTTTTTAAGCGACTCCTGCTTACTTTTTGCAGCAGAGGGAATATGGACACTTCTTAGAAATATGTGCTTCAGGTTGAAGTTCAGGCTTAGGCCGGACAGGAAATCCATACCCTTAAAGACTTCGTATTGCGTCAGGTGCAATTTTTCGGTTTTGAAAATAATCTTGATTCGGGCTTTGAATTCCTTAGTAGCGCTCATAAACTTGAATGGATTAAAATTGAGAACTTTGTTTCTACGAAGATTACAATAGTGTCTAATAAAGCCCTAAACTGGTGCTCATGAATACCCATAGGAACGAATGGTTGAATGTTTCATATACCAAAGACGGAAGTTAGAGAGAGGTTTTCAAGCCTCCGCGCGGTGCTGAACTTCTTGGTTTTAATTTTCTGTCTGCTGTACAGAACAGGATAGAACGATTGCTGCATGCAGTTCTAAAATTTCCAACCAACAGTCTCTGGTTTGTACATCGGAGGTTTAGCACTTTTTTGTTCGAGATGCTTGGGCTAACTTAAGCTTGCTCGGCCATGCCGATTTCTCATCTTCTTCAGTTTCAGCTCTCGGAAAAGTTTTCTGTAATCCTGCAAAACGCAAAGGAAGTCCGAAATATTTCGGAAATTACCATGGCAGAAATACAGACAACATGCTGGTAATAAACTGCGGCAAAACCAGAATAATTCTTGTTTTTCTGATTATTTATCGAGGATGTACTTCATAACCTATTTGTTCAGCGGCTGATCTTAGCTTCTAAAAATCGTAAAAGTCCTAAAGAAAATCGGACCATCTTGACCATCGGTCCTGATTATTCCTATACCAGTACAATGTCGTTCTTTTCTAAGAAAGCGACGGGTTCCGTCTTACCAGGAAAGTTGATTCTCACATCTGGGATCTAAGGACTAGGCTTTGGCACAGTCATCGTTGGTCGTTTCCTAGTCGTTGTGGGAACGGTATTTACCGCGGAGTATAATGTGAACAAGAAATGGAAATGATGAGCAGTTTGGATATATTAATTAAGAGGCGGCCATAGCTACGGAAATGCACGATGAAACTAGGTTGATGGGACTGTAATACATCGAGGTTGTGTTTGGGTGTGTCGTAACCGGCGAAGCAATCGTAGTTACAGCTGTAACGCTAGCGGAGCTCATTGACGCGGCTCTCGGAACAGATGCAAATTTTTTTGAGTTTTGTCTTCTTCAGTCTATATATCCAGGCTTGGTCTGAGACCTGGATGGAATTTTTAGACCTGGGCGGTACCTACAGCCACATATTGCTATCAGTCTCAAGTTCTGGTCACACCGTCTTTGAGGTTCCTGCTGGAGCGCCAGACATTATGCGATGCATTTTCAAGGCGGTTCAGGCGGATCGGGGAACGCTTACTTACTGGCTCGGAGTTGTTGGGAATACCTCAGGCTTTCTCATCTTTGGTGCTGTCAGACGAGGGCTTAAGGGTAAGGCAGCTGTAATAGGCTTTAAAGCGATATAAACTTGTCGATTGTGCCCAAACTAGTTAGCAAATCAGACAGAGCAAGCTAAGCAGGATGCAAACCAAGCGTAAAATGCTCGACTAGAATCGGGTTATGTGAACTGCGAAGTGAAAGAAAGAAGCCAAAAAAAGTCTGTGATATTGTCAAGGGATGTCTCGAGCAAGACATTTGCCAACAGGGACAGCTTGCTCTAGATAGAGTCATAACGTAGCATGCCCAAAGCCGTTCAAGTCAAGGGATAAAAGAAAAATTGAAAAGGGGCACTACGAAATCTTTTTAGAACTTACCAGGCACTGCATTTAGTTAAATTCCAAAGATTTTAAATCAACAAAAAGTTTTTGGTTTGCATTAGAGTCAACCTAAGAATCCGGAGATGCCACAAGAACTCCCGAATGAAACAGAAACAAAACTAAATCTTCTCTTCAACTTTTGTTGTCCTGAGATCACTCTTATCATTACTAATTGCTTTCTACCAAATCTTTCACTTGGAAAGAATCTTACATAAAATTACTACGTAGCCCAAAGTCAAATGCTTAAGTAAGATGATCCTCACATACGTCCAGAACTCACGAAGTTTTGCTCTTTGAGCTTGACCCAACGAACTCACTGACCCTAAATAATCCAGCACATTTAATGTAAAGCAAAATACCAGCAGATTTTCTTGCGCTTGTTATAGTTAAGAAAGACTATAACTATACGGATAAAATGCTAAGTTTTACAGCATAATCTATAATAATACTTCCGCCTCAAGTAGCTTTGCATACCAAAGCTTGAAAAGCTTAGGATAACCGATTAGGGAGTGTGGATTTTGGCATTTCTGTTTGAAAATTGTATTGGTGATGTGATAGATTACTATTAAGCGATGTACAGTATTCAGTGCCATTCTTTTATTAAATTCTGTTACGCTTAGCTTAAATCACATCTTTGTGTTGCTTCACACTTGCTTTTCAACTTTTTGTTTGTACATTCTCTGATTCCTTTATCGTGTCTTTTTTGTCGCTGATTACAGGTATGATTACTTCATTCTTCCTTTCCTTCAAATTGAGGCAACTTGGTTGAGTTTTCATTTACTAATAGTACGTTAATCCATTACATTTTATATGATAATTACGAGTAAGTAGTTATATTACGGTTAATATACCCAAATCAGTATAAAAAGCAAGATTTATTATTTGCAAAGCTTTGTTTATCCGTATACTTTTCCCAAGCTTTTTGTTAAGTGTTTTTTGATTACACAATCTAACGACATAATAAAGAGCGTCACAGTTTGTTACTCTATCTAATGCGTTTAATTCCATTTTATGTTCTTCCATCTCTTAAAGTAAACGTTTAGTAATTAAATGAAAATTAATTCCTAAATCTTCCAGATTTTTCCAGAAATAATTTCAGCAGTTATAATCTACAATCACAATCAGTTGAGGTTAACGCGGGGTTTTGTTCTTTGTAACGCTTTTTATTCGGCCACATGTATCACCGGAAGGAAGCTGAGATCGCCGTTATTATTTATCTTCACGAGAAGCTGGAAAACCTGGAATGTCTCTTAATCTTACTTAATCTGACTTGTGATCGTAAGATAGGGCCACCGTGACGTAATTTTTTAATTAGACTCTTATTTACAAATTTGAAGAAAAAATGTCAAGAAAACGAGTCAGCTAAATGTAGATTTATTACCTTGGGCAAATATGTATTTTGAAAATGAAATTCGTGGTAGTCTCTTAATTTGAAGTTTAAATACCTGTTTTACATAATTTGTTTTTGGTGCTCCATAAATCCGTACAGCTACAAGTCCCGTTTGGTGTAAACGAGCGGGGTCGACTTGACATTACGCGACCGAAGGATAAAACCAGAAGTTATGCGTCCTAAGGGATTTCCGAGTTAATTTGCTTCTCGTTGATGATGTCCCGCAGGACTTCCACGTTCCTCTGAGTCGCTCACCTTTCTCTACCATTCATCCGCCATATTGGTCCCATTGTTTTGAATTATTGTTCAATTATTTATAAGTTACGTATTGTTTCCGGAAGCCTCCGAGCTTCTCTCTCAAGAGTCGGGCTTGAAATATTTCCCTTGTATAAAATCCATTAATCAGTTACTCTTCTCTCCATTTAACTACATAAATTAAAATATTGTTATGGACTTTTTCATTAAAACATGAAACAAGATGAAAAGTTAATATTATACCGAAGAAAAAAAATTATTAAGTTCTCTCTCGCATTTTCTTCAAAGGACAAGATTTCATTTGTCTTTTGAGACGCACTTCTGGCTGGCATAAATCACGCTTATTGTCAGGAATCAAATATTCATGAGGTCTTGTCTCCAGATTATTGCTTTATAGATGGGGAAAATCTATATTTCACTAACACGCTTTTTATCACCCTTGTACGTCCGTAATACTGTTGCTTGTCTAATTTGTTATCGAAATTATCTGTTATTTATGCTTGTTTATCGATTTTTCGTAAATATATGTGAAGCAGCAGAAAGAAAATTTCAAAAGGATGTGCTTGTGTGTGGTTTATTTGTATGTACTTACGTACGTATTTACCTCTGTGATATTTTCATCTTCCTATTAGCCGACATCTAGCAAGTAAAGGAATGTGTCTAATCAGGATATTATAATTCCAAACAGGTTTTTCAGTTTCCTACCCTATTAAAAGGTTATCGCCCATTGATGTTTAGATCGCAAAAATGACCCGCCATTTTAAAATCTACATAAGTTCAGATTTCTATTTAAAAAGGGAGTATTAGGAAGTTTTCTAGAAGAAATCGTAATGCACTAAAAGTAACAAAATGTATCAATGTATAGTTAATTCGAGTTTGAATCACTTAGAAATCTTTTATTAAAGTAATTGACGTAAAGCACGAAGTAAAACTAAAAACTTGCAAAATTTAATTAGTACCAACATTTTATTAAATTAATCTCAATTTAGCTGAAGAATAAGATAGTTATAAGCAAAGTTATTGTATTTTATTTTATTTTCTTAGGTCAGTTTCTAGAATTTTGCAAAATGTTTAAAAAGTAATTTGAAAACGCAGCCTGGCTGTTTAAATTGTGTTGTGCAAGCACAGGCACCCGGCTGACACGTTACACCTGCATCACTGCCCGACGGACGACTATACCTTGAGAGAGCATGAGGTATTGTGGTCGGGCTTTAAGATTTCCGTGATTACTAGATAATTCCACTTACAAAATATTCTCCAGAGTGCAGGTCTAGTAAATTTATGGTTTGCTGAAGTCACACCGTCGCACTCAAAATTGGAAAAAGACAATCGAAGATAACTGTTGTGTTATTAATGTTATGGTGTTGGTAACTTTGTTACAAGAGTTTCTGGGGTTGCAGAATGCAATGCCAATAAGATTTTGTAACTTTAAAAAAAGGTTAGGAATTTTTTGTTTTAGAATACGCTACTAAAACGTTTTAGTCTATACATTTTGTGAATTCAAAATTTTACAGAGCATAAGAAAATTTTTAATTGATAGTTAGCTATCTTTAGTGTTTATGAAAATCTTACGGTATTTATTTGAGTTTATTTTATTATAGTACATAAAATAACTGCTGTGCGTGCGTTTTAAAATAGACGCTCTTACAAATTTCTCTCGTGTAATACTTAACTATAGGAACGTGCTAACCTATTGTATTGCCCATTATTTTTGTACATTTTATATTAATAGATTTTCGTCATATTTTAAGATTAAACCACCAGAATGGCAAGACTAATAGAGCAGGAATATTCGAAAGAAAATTAAACTAAAATGAATCACTTAGCAAAGTTGTTGATAGATATGACCTTAAGAAATCAATCAATTAAAAAGCGAAATCTTCTAGATATTGATGTACCAAAACCGAAATTCAACTCCAAATATTATGTCACTCAACAAATTTTTTCTAAACAAGAAGAAGATGACTTGAGTAAATACATAATTCAATCTTTAAAATTACAATGTAGTCTGCAATATCTTTAAATTAGAAAATTTGCATATGATCACACTTTTCAACTTAGAAACAGATAGCAAATTACTGACTGGAATACAACATAGCCCACAAGTAGATTTGACGTTAAGGAAACCAGAAAGTGCAAGTCTGACAGTTATCATTAGCTTCAATAGACCAAACGTGGAAATATTTAACGATCCCAAAGCAATCCATTTGTGAAAATGGTACCACAACGGCCTTACAACCGCCAAAAATTGTTCCCAACAAAGGATGCAAACAGATTGGGCAGATTGTTGCTTCTGAGAAGTTCAAATTAGTTGCCTTTCGTGATATTATAATTTCCATCCCTTCTGTTTACATATTCTCAAGGGTACGTTTTAAGAAAACTATTCTTGCAAGAACACCGGAGGATAACATTGGAATTGTACCTCGTAGTGGATGAATAACGAAAGAATAATATTGAAGTAATACCTCCAAAAATGGCCCAGTTCTGGTTTTTGTAGACAACTATAACATCCATGCATCTCTCGACCTTATACTGTATTGCAAAGAGACATCCTTGTAACTTTTCCTCTACATATGACCCATTGCTTACAGCCTTTGGACGTAAGTGTGTTTGGGTCATTCGGAGCATCTTTTAACTCAAAATTAAATAATTAAGGTTCCTCATCAATGCCTAAATTAAAGTATTGTTTGGAACAAATCTACTAAATACCTGTTTATATTTACTTGGTGTTTATATCTATCAACAATCTTGGTCTGGTAAACAAGAACCTTGCTGTATTCTCATAAATTGGTTTTCTATAAATTTGTTTTGCGTTGGTTTAAAATTAAATTATAATTTCTTAGCAAAACGTCCTCTGAAGGTAAGAAGGTTGTGTGTTCTTCTGAACCTTTTCATTTTGATAAAATCCACCGAGCTGTTATTAGTGTTGTTGTTGTAATTTTTACCAGTAGTTTTGCAGTTGCTTAGGCCACCAACATGCAAATTCAGATACAGACCAAGTTTTTTTCTCTTCTTAGACATGAACTGATTTTTTCTGGATCATTCAAACCGGTTACACCATTCGAGTCTGTAGAACACTTTGAGTCGGTTGTACCTTTCAGGTTATTCGGATTGAATTTTGCCGACTAATCCTTTCTTTCACGCCGGGTGTTTTCTTCCAACCAATATGAGTTTTCGGGCAGAATTCCAAACCGCATTCGAACTTCGACCACTTGTATCATGATACAAAAGCCTATGCACAATACGAAAGATTTTTATACTTTTTTGCAAACCTATTTGAGACACCTTATCTGTAGTCTTAATTGAGGCTTTTAAGCCTACCTCAAATTTTAATTGGGCAAGGCTGTGAACCAACCCATGACGACTTTGTTCTTATCTATTTAGGTGTTCTCTAAGGAGACAGGGCTAGAGCCCAGTGGATAAGACACATGCTCACCTTCTATGAGACTGGACACGTGTAAACGAGAGGATCCTGACTGTAACTATAAAAGAGAAGACAGCGAGGTAGCATATGGTGCAAATGAGGTTGAGCAGGCTGACGCCAAAGACTCCTTTCATGAGATTCTTTAGAAAACCTTTGAGTTATTAAGAAAAAATGTAATTCTGATGGGGACCTTCAATGCCAGAGTTGACTGTGATCCCAGAGAATACCTCGGCGTTTTAGTACCTCACCGGAATAATAATGGTACGCATCTGCTTCATTTCTGTTTTGCAAATGGTGGGTAATATTAATCTTAAGGTTCTCCCATAAAAGTATACACAAATATACAACCGTTGAGCCAGGTAGAAATGAGAAATCAATAATGGACTATATTATAGTACCCAAACATGCAGCTTGATTTGTTAGGGACACTCCTATTCTACGAGATGCGAAAATTGGTAGCGCTCGCCACCTGCTTGTGGCAACAAGAAGAGTAGATTGAAACCTGAAGAATTCAAATCGGAAAAGTTCAAGATCAAAGAAAGAAAAAGTTTGCTCTTATAAATTGAAAGAAGATGAAACACGGAAACTGTATCAGTCTCTGTTTACACAGAAAGCTGCAGAAATACCAGGCTGGGAGCAGGAGATGGACTTAGAAACTGTTTGGGGGACTTCTAGAGAGGTAATTAGGGCAACGGCCTATTGGTGGAAAGAAAAGGAAAGCAACACGCTGGTGGACAGAAGAGCTGAAATTAAAGGTGGCGACAAAGAAGGAAAAGACTGTAAAAAGCTATAACACCTGCAAGCTACAAAGGTATAAAGCAAAAGTGAAAAAGGCTGCGAAGCAGAAGTCTTAGGAATAGTTTGGGCAAATTTTGGAGGACAACGCGACAAACAATCAAAAACTGTTCTATAAGGTTTTCAAAAATATGCGCGCTAATAAAGATAACTGCCTTCTTAAATTTATTAAAGGTAAAAATGGAAACATTTTTACTAAATCGACCTAAATATGAAGAGGTGGCGCTAATATTTCTGTGACCTTCTGAATAGGGAGAGTGAGCCACAGATTGAAGGGGAAACAACCAGGGGAACAATCGGGGAATGCGGAAATGGAGCCTCTAAGCCTTGATGAGTTTCTACAATCGATATCGAGAGTAAAACTGAGAAAGGTGATGATGGATTAACTCCCGAAATGATCAAGTTTATGGGAGGGGTGGCAGAGAAAATGCTCCACAGAGTTTGTGTGCTTGCCTGGGAGACTTGCACTGTCCCCAAAGATTGGGAACTGTCTGTTATAGTTCCTCTGTTCAAGAAGGGCGATAAGAGGATATGTAAAACTCACCGTGGTATATTCCTACTTAGCGTCTAGGGTAAGATTTACGGTAGAATACTGGAAATGAAATTACGGGTCCATGTAATTAATAAAAAAGAGAGACTGGAAGAAGCGCAGTGTGGCTTTAGACCAAACAGAGGGACCCAAGATACTTTTTTCGTCGTAAGGCATTGAGTATGGGAGGGATTTGCACCTCTGCTTTATTGACATAGTAAAGGCTCTTGACAGGGTGCCATGGAAGTTAATCTGGAACGCTCTTGATAGATTTGATGTTTCACGAAACCTAACCAGAAGGGCGAAAGCTTTTATAAAGGAGCATAGTAAGGACTTACCACTGTTCCTTCTCAGGATTCAGTATCAAGGCAGGTTTTAGGCAGGGAGAAATTCTTAGTCATCATTTGGCCTGCGAAGACCTGCAGGGGATTTACATAAATTAGGGAATTATGGAACTGGAAACTGAACCCTCTCTTCATTAATTCTCCTTATACTATATGCCGATGATGTGGTTCTCCAAGACTTCAGTTCAATCTAAATCTTCTACTGATGGCTTTCCAGCAGCTTGGCTTAGCTATCAGCCGTGACAAGACTAAAACTATGGTGATATCAAGAGAACAAGACCATCACAGTGTGAAAGCTTATGGAGAGATACTGGAACAGGTTCATGAGTTGAAATATCTCAAAGTAATGATAAGTGAAAATGAGAAACTTACTCAAGAACTAAGCAACTGAGTGAACAGACTAAGATGACAGTTTTCAGGTTTACCTACGTCCCGATTTTCACTTTTGGTAACAAGAGCTGGGTCATGAATAACAAGGTAGAAATCAGGGTCTAGGCTGCAGAAGTAAGCTACCTGAGTGGGATAGCTGTGGAAGACCAGAAGGAACAGAATCAGGTACACGTACATCAGAGCGTCCCTTGCAACAGAGTCGCTGATAGACCGGGTTAAGTCCTCTCAGCTAAAGTAGATTGGCCACGCTCAGAGCATGCCCGCCTCTAGGCACCCGCTACAGGCATTAAAGGCAAGGTGAGAGAGAGGAAAACTGCCCGTAGAGAAAAAAACCTGCACTTGGTGGCACTAGCTGCCTCGGAACCTTGCAGGATGGAAACGCTTTTGCCAACACTCTATATCAGTTGGTAGATGAGGGCAAGACTTAGTAAGTAAGCAAGCAAGAATTTGTTCCTAAGAAAATAAAAGAGATGATGTTTGCGTATTGGCACTGAAAAGACCGATCGTGAAGTAACAGAAGGCTAATCTTAATTGAAGAAATTTGGAAATGAAGGTTAGCTGTCTTAATGTTCAAAATTTACTTAGATTCAATTGTCGCCATTTCAAACCCAAGAATCACTACCATAATGAGACCTTTAACATATAATAAAATTTTAAGTTAAAGCACCATCGTTACTAAATCTTTTTGACTTTTATACCTCAGTCTATGCGAATTAAAGGACTAAAACGAAAAGGCAAGAGCTTCTTTGCTAAGGCTTAGTGGGTAGACATTTCAAAAGACAAACAAAACTCAAGTGATATTTAGATCAGAAAAGAAACTTTTTTGAGATCTACTTCTACACCTTATCTTCTGCAAACAACCTAGAGGTCGTCCGATTTGAAGTGATGGATATTCCGCGCGTACGTTTCGTGTCCGAGGGAGAACTTTCTCATAGGCGGCCGCGAGAAGCTTTGGAACCTGGCTCAGCTGCAATGAAAACATAATGTTATAGAAAAGGGATAAAGTGTGAAGAAAGAATCTTCACTTGAAAGCCGCCTCTGATTTTATAACATAAACACGTTTTTAAAATTTTTGAAATACGTGACTACAGTTAGTTGGTATTTACGTAAATTAACAGCAAATTTTTGTTAAAGGACACATTTTAAAACGTGACACAAAATGTATTTAATAATCTTTGTAAGAAATTTCACTAAATTATGGTTCTAATAATTGTAAGTCATTTAAATAGAAATAAAAGAATTATAGAAAAGTATGCAAGTTAGCACAACGATTTAATAGTTAAGGGGCTAAGAACGAGAAGGCTTGATGTCACTTACAATTAGAGGATCTTGAGAAATTACTTTTCGTGCATAAAGTTTTGGTTTTTCAATGCTGGCAACCACATGCTATCCAATTTACTTGCTGCTTTGTTAAAGCAGTACAAGACTAAAAAGGTGCAGGGCTCCTAAAATGGCGGGCGCCTCTCGTTGAGATCTTGGATTGAATTGGGTAGAATAGCTCGACGGCTGGATATTGTGTAAGAATATGTACAGTTGAGCAATATTGCATGTGTCATAGTAGATGGAACGGAGGTAATGTTAGAATTATTTTTTGAAAATCATAAAATGTATCACTTTAAAAATTTACAAAAAGGAAGCTTTCAAGTTAAGTAAATAATAAAAACTAAACTTAGTAACTGAAAAGTACTTAGTAAGTAATCAAACAAACGTTTCATATTATGTATAATTAAAGACGTAACTACAATGTTACACACACAATACCTTAACTTTGGGGCTAAGACCCCGTTCATTCTGCTAGGAGGGAAGTTTTATACATTTAAAGTTTACTTCCTACTTGCTGTAGGTCAGTACAGTTTATACAGTTGACAGATGGGAATATGAGGCTCCTTCTTAATCCTTAATCGCTGAATGTTTAATGTGCAAGAAGTTAACCTTCACTGTGTAAACGCAACAGTGAGATTATTAAATAACATTGTTGTAGTTTGTTACTGTTTAGTTTATTTAGTGAAGTTATTTTTGCATATTAATTAAAGATAATTGAAATGCTACAGGTGACTTTAATTAATATGTACATAAATTTAAGATGTCTCTTGTCTCACAAAGTGAAGAAAAATTTAACGTAATATCCTAGTTAATTAAAGTCCATTCTAGTAGTAGGTAATACTACCCTGCAGGTGTACTATGTGACAACTCTTAAGGTAAATTGTACGTAATGACGTAATCTGTTCGTGACCATAAGGAACAAAATAAATTAGAATTTGTTGGAGTTTTCAATACTACCTACAATATTTTTGTATACATGCATTGTTTTGAATGTTGGCGCCAAATGAAGGGTGATTTTTGTTTTTATTATGTTTTGCCAATTGCCCCTAAAATACAGCATTAGTAGATATAACCTGACACTTAACCTGTTGTTGTTGTTGTAATAATTAAAAAGCCTTTAATAGTGTAATAGTTTATTTGCCTGATGTAAATTACCCGATCGTTATAAAATATAAATAAAACTATAATAGGTTATGGGCCCAGATTACGTTTCTAAAAGCAAGGTTGAAAAATAAACAATGATCAAATGCTAGAGATGTTTTCCCTCATTTTTGCGCTGCTTTTGTATGTTAAATAAAAATGAAAGTGCGTTGCTTTGCTTATTCCGTTTTACGAACTTAAAAGTGTTGTGTGTTATTTGTATCGAATTGACGGGAAATAACAATGGAATTCAAAGCGCAAATTGAAAAATTAGAGGGTGCTACGAATTGGACAAAATGGAAACGTCAGGTAGAATTACTCCTGATGCATCATGAGGTGCATGACCTCGTCATCGGTGTCCATGCTGCATTTCAAGTAGATGCCGATGATAAAGGAAGAAAGGAGCACAAACAAAAAATAAAAATCTTTAAAAAGGCGGACGCTTTAGCTCAATTAATATTAGTTGGTAGTATGAACGATGCAAACGTCGAGTTAACACCAACATGTAGAACTTCAAATGAAACATGAAATAAACTGCTTTCAGATTATGAACAAAATTCCGGTCAACGTGTAGTTTTTTTGAAGATGTTGCAACACACATAGCCCGGCTTCAGAAGAATTTCAACGAATGAACTAAAAAGAATTGCAAAGACTGAACTTCCAGATTTTTTATTGATGAGCAGAATTACGTCAACATTGCCAGCTAATTATTTTGAATTCAAAAGTGTTTGGGAATCAGTTCCTGTAAACGGAAGAACTATAAATTTATTAACGGAGCGTTTGAGATTGATTGAAATGCGTTTACCTTCAAAACAAAATGAATCAGCTGCATTGGTGGCTAATTCGGAAAATAAGAAATACTCTGAGAATGAAAATAACCATTTGAAAAATAAACAAAAGTGTTTTAAATGTCGAGGTGCTATGCAAAAGACTGTCCAAAACGTAAATCTAGTTCATCTGCTAGTTGTAAAAAGAGTACAAAACCCAGTGGTGAAGCTTTTCTGTATAAAGCTGAAGAGATTGCAAAATCTGATGTATTAATAGCAAACTCTAGTGCATCAGTGTATATGACAAGTAGGAAGCAATATTTCCTGATCTTCGAGGCCTTTATTGTACCAGAACAAGTTTAAGTTAGACACAAGAAAAATGATATTGGCTTATGGACACGGCATAATAAATGTTGAGAAGTTTGTAAGAGGTAAATGGATGAAACATCATCTGGAAAATGTAAGGTATGTACCAGATATTGCCAGAAATCTATTTTCTGTTGGGCAAACTATTAAAAAAGGGAATCATTTCAGAGCTGATCAAAATGGTTGTTTTTTAGTTAAAGACAGTATTGTTAAAACGACTGGTAAAAGAAGTGCAAAAGGCCTGCATGTTTTAGCAATGCGTATGTGTTTCCCAGAAACAGCTGCCAGAGTGTTTGTAGCATCAATGCTAGATACAGTGCAACTATGGCACGAACGCCTGTGTCACCAGAACAAACGACACGTTATAAAAATTCTAAAGAAGTATGAAATCGAAGTTCAAGAGGGAGAAGAGCCCTGTGAAGGCTGTGTATATGGCAAGCAGCATCGAAACAGTTTCAACGAAAGAAAAAATCGTCCTCAGAACATAGGCGACCTTATTCATGGTGACGTGTGTGGACCGATGCAGAAAGACTCGGTTGGAGGTGCAAAATTTTTCTTATGCCTTAACGATGACTATTCAAAATATCGACGAGAATTTTTCTTGAAAACAAAAACAGAACTGGTAAACTGTCTGAAAGCATTCTTAAATGAAACTGATGCAGCTGGACACACGATCAAAGAATTTCTGTGCAATGGAGGTAAGAAATTCAATAATAATGATATTCGTTCAGTTTTGGAAATTAAAGGAATCAATTTGAGAGTTGTTATGCCTTACACTTCTGAACAGAGTGATTGTGTAGAAAGGGAGAATCGCAAATTAGTTGAGAGTGCTAGAACAATGATACACGCTAAGAAATTGCCAATCAAGTTATGTGCAGAAGCTGTAAATACTGAAGCGTATGTTACCAATCGTACAGGTCCATCTGCAGTCAAAGGCAAAACGCCGATACAAAATGTGATCTGTAAAGCAGTATGAAAATATTGATCATTTTCGAGTGTTTGGTAGGCCTACACGTGCCAAAACCATGTAGGCGTAAATGGGACAAGCAAAGTGTTCCTGGGTATGTAGCAGGATACTGTAGTGAGAAGGACGGGTACAAACTTTGAAAAGAAACAGAAGATAAAGTTGTATTGTCTCGTGATGTCATCTTCACAAACGAACAAATACTGCAAACGAGCACTGACTTCATGATAAAGCCAATAGCAGATACCTCTTACTATGAAAGTTCAATTTCTGATAGTCCAAAAAGAGAATTAGATCTACAAGATGGCAATTCAAATAATATGACAGAAAAAAACGAAGGTTTTCGAAAAAGTGAGCGAAGAATTCGAAAACCAAGTTATTTACATGATTATGTTCTGTTGGCTGAGTGTAATGCTCCAGATTCTTCTTATGACCAAGGCATGGTATCTGAAGGGGCAGAACAGTGGCAAAATGCCAAGAATAAAAAGATGGCATCTTTGCTCGAGAACCAAACATGGGATTTGGTTGAGTTGCCAGAAGGGAAGAAACCTATTGCAAACAGATGGGTTAAAGGTTGATGGAAGTATAGACCGTTTCAAAGCAAGGCTGATGGCAAAAGGCTGCTCGCAAAAGTCTGGAGTAGATTATGATGAAACATTTATTCCAGTCGCTCGCTTTGTCACAGTGCGTGCCATCCTAAGCATTGCAGCATTTGAAAAACCCAAACGTATGCAGTTTGATGTGAGGACTGCTTTCTTATATGGCAAGCTTCACAGTAAAGTTTTCATAAAACAGTCAGACAGTTATGGAGATGGTACTGGGAAAGTTTGCAAATTGAATTGAAGTCTTTATGATAAAGCAAGCTTCAAGATGTTGGAACAAACATTTCGTTGACTTTCTGAAGACACAAAGTTTGAAAAACAGTACAGCAGATCCATGTTTTTTTGTGAGAATAGAAAATGAAAGGAAGTTGTTGATTGCAATTTACGTAGATGATGTCTGTTAGCTGGAACAGATGAGTTTATAAATTAACTACAGAAACAGTTTAAGGTAACTTGGTTTACTCGAGTCCTTTCTTGGGATGCAAATTACTGCAGTGGATGATTCGTTCTCTATTAATCAAGCTACATATACGAAAAGAATTCTGAAAAGGTTCAAAATGCTTGATGCAAATCCAGTATCAACACCCTGTGAAAGAGGAAAACAGAATGAAGAGAATTCATTACTGGAAGGCAAGTGTCTATTTCGAGAAGCTGTGGGAAGAATTATGTACCTTGCAGTTGCCACACGTTCAGATATTTCCTATGTTGTTAGTGTGTTATCTGAAAACTTGTACTGTGCCAAGCTGTCCCACAGGAAAGCTGTGAAGAGGGTGCTGAAATATTTAAAAGGAACAGTCAATTATCGAGTCTTGTATGAAGCTGACCAAGAATTCAACGTAGAAGCATTTAGTGATGCAGATTTTGCTGGTGATATTAAAACCAGATGTTCAACAACCGGAATTGTGCGTAAGTGTTCAAGTGCAGCAATTTCGTGGGCGAGCCAAAAACAAACAAGTGTTGTTCTTTCGACAACAGAAACAAAAGATGTTGCTGCAAGTGAATATGTCAAAGAACTAATGTGGTTACAAAAACTTTTTCGTTGAGTGATGCAAATGAAAGACTTACCAAGTCTGTATGTTGATAGTGGTAGTGCGATTAAGCTTGTAAAGAATCCTGAGTGGCACAAGCGTAAAAATCGAGGTGAAATATCACTTTGTTCACTTTAATAGAATTTCCAAGCTTTCTATTCTTTATTACACTTTTATGTCCGACTTGAAAAGCTGTCATTTGAAGATTATTAGCTATAAGGTGGTCCTGGGAAAAAAATAAATAAATAAAAATTCATTGCACTTTCCAAAAAGTGTTGACTAGAAATATATATAAACTTTTTATTTATATTTTAGATGCAATAGAAGGCAAACCTGATTATTAGCAGAAGTGGAACCTGCCATTACTAACAGTAAGGTTAACTCAAAGTAAGTAGTAAACTTTCTGTGTGTCTTTCTACTCGAGGCTGCGAGCTAACTAGTTCGGTGTACTCAAAATTATATCATTAGCATAATCATTCTTTATTAGATAGACCTTTTAAATTTTTCTGCTGTGTATTTTAAATGTTTTTATGTATCCCTTCGGCAACTTATCGTAAAAGGGTTATTTCAAAGACGAAAAGACAATCATTTGATATTAAATAAAACAAACTCGAAAATAGCAAAAGGAAGAGAACTTTAAACATCTGTTTTACTTAAAGTATAGCTTAGGGCGTATCTACTCGAAAATTCACGTATTACATCTAAATAACAATATAAACTGCGACAAACACGAAACACGGCAGTCACAGTTGAATACAAACAGCAGAAAAAAAACGCTGCTGTATGAAAATAAATACGTAACATGATCATATCTCTAGATGGAAAATTCTATAGTTTTTTACGTTCTAATTTTCTAAATTACGAATACATTAAAACAGGAACGGCTAACTGTTTAGAAACTTTTTATGGGCACATACAAATCCGCTCTTCCTTCCCACACGAAACTTTTAAATATTAAAGTCTTAAGTTAACTGTACATCATTAAATATTAAACAGTTCTGTCAAGTTTACAAGTTTCTGTTTGAAATCATTCCCCTTCTAACCAACTAAAGTTCTACTAAATATACCATTAATAAAGATAAAGCAACTTACGCCACTTATACTTATGTTCGTTGTTTAAGTGGCGCGAAAGGAAGGCAGAAAATCTAAAACGCTTATTTTAGATTGACGGTAAAGTGCTCTTAGATTATATACTAGAATGCGATCCGGCATTTTCGTGACGACGTGGCAGTGTGCCATGAAATTAGTCAGGTATGCATCTAAGCACCGAAAGGTTAAAAAGGATATAAAGGTTCAGGTTACCGGTTTATTTGTCTTCGCTTTAAACCTTTTTTAGGAATGCGGGCCAAAGGGGAAAATTTAGAGAATTTCTTCTATTTGAGGAGCATTATTATAGTAGTTCTTTCTTTTCTTTATTTCTTTTGATGTGATTCAAATTTCTGTTTAGAATTTTAAATTTGGTATTCCAATTGGAATCGACACTATAACTGACAGCGGTAGATGAGAATAACCACACCATAAACATTTAGATGAGTTTTATATTGTGTTATGTCTGATGGATGATGAAAATGCAACCAGAATGGTTTTTAAATGAAAATGTTTGCTGCGTTAGGTCAAGTTACGACATGAAGGATTGCACATTTGATTGAAAAAGTCATGGGAATTAAAACGGCTTCGCTGAATGATTTTTCTGCTATTCGTCTGATATTATTTTTGAAATGTTTAAAATTGAATTTGAGAAAATTTCTAATGGATATACGATAGAGCCACAGTTTACTTAAGATTTTCGGAATATTCTGGCCCACAGTTTATCATCTTTTGTAAAGCTGTCACTTACATGACGGGTAGGTTAATAATATACACAAAGCGGGGAGTATATCGATATACAGTATGTACGTGCATTTGATCTTTCTATAAAAAATATAAACCGATTTGTTAAAATTTCCTCAGCAATTTAACAACATTGACATCTCATTTTCCACATTTTTTACTTCCTTCAACTTATGAATATTGGAAAATGTGGATTATAAAAGAAATCAATAAATAACTCATTTTCCTTATTTTTTTAGGGGTGAAAGTAGTTATCTGACAAGCACATCTACTAAAATGGAAGAGTGAAGATTTTCAAGGTGATAAAATAGGAAATTGCGGTAAAATGTATTTTTGTAATCTGCTAAATTGCGGCGACTGTATCTTATAATCAAACTTTGTAAATTACTCAATCAAAGCCGCTATAAGCTATTGTTCCGGTGTTTCCCTTGATCTCATAAGATGCTACATCATCCCGCTTTACCGCCGGATTAATCAGGCTGCTACAGGCGCACAAGAGCCTCTTCAACTCGGATGAAGGAATAAGAAAATTCCTAAGTGGGTTCTGCTGTTCGCAGATTACTAGATGTTTTCACATTGATTATTATCTTCCTATACACTATGCATATTTCCGAAAAGAAAACCTTTTATAATTCTTTTTGTTTCTCAACTTTAAAAACTTCTTTCTTCCTTTTTGTACGCACTTAATCAAGATTCTTTTTATGAAAATAGCTTCGTTTAAAAACGGCTTTTATTGCAAATAAAAAAATTAATTTGCGTCTTATTTATTTATTTAGGAATTCCTAAGCAATTTTCCTTTATTGTTGGTTTAACGAAAAAGGTAACTAATAAAAAAGGTTCTGCTTTAATATTCAAATCTATTTTATAATTCTTCTTGTTTCTTTTGTTTTTAGTAGAAGGCTGGAAATCCTTCAGAAATTAAAAATAATTTTCTTGTTAAAATAATAATGAGTCTTTTTCTTCTTATAAGATAAGCTGACGTAACGGTAGGTAGTACGTGTAAACTAAGCTGAGAAAATTCCTTATTTACTTTCTGATTTTCTCTACGTGTTCAGTTAGTTATTTTCCAAGACTAGATGCAAATTATTATTGATGTTAATAAAACCCTGATGATTCACAGATGGAAAGTCAATTTTTCATTCTATATCTTACCATACAGAAATATACCGGGTGTCCTATTTACAAATATCGAAATATCTAAGGTTGGAGCTCCTCTAAATTCTGTGAAGGATTTTTAATGAGTTACACTGTCAATGTCTGAGTGTTAAAATTGTGTTTTACTAAATATCAAATAAATATAAATAAATTCAAACGTACTGCTTAGTTAAATAATTAAATTAAATATGAAATTTGTGTTCAAACGTGATCCAGGATGAATAGCATGGATGTCGGTAATTCTTCTTATAAAATTCAAAGGATCACAAGGTTCTCAGTTTAAATTGATTCACAATTAGCAAGGTGCATCAATGCTAAATTCATCAAAATCCATATCTGATGAGATGTCGATATACGGATTGTTTGAGCAACAATCAGAAACTTGTACGTCAAGAAGCTTTAACCAAAATAAATAAACTCGAAGAGGAATTGTTATATTTCCGCAAGATTTATAAATCAGGGGACTTTAGTCCAAAAATATCCAAAGAAGAAGAAATCGTGAATCAAGAAATGGCATGGGTGCTACCAAAGTCCACCAAGAAGAAGAGCTCCAAATCGGCAGTTAACTCTGAAGAGACCCAAAGCTAAGTGGACAAAAATCAAAAACTCCCGCCAGTAATTGTGAACAGATGAGATTAAGAATTCTATTGCTAAAGAAAATGTGAAACTCAGGCGATTTGCTTAACCGATCAACAGATCAAAATTAATGTAAAATAGAGGACACCAACTAAAATCATGACACCAGAAAGCTAACAATGGCACACTTACGAGAATAAGCAGGAAAGGCCCATCAAAGTAAGAAGTCTTCTATAGGACTCATTAAGCTTCAACTATTCGTCCTGACATTCGACAAAACGGAAGATATAAAGACAATTTACGAAATACAGTTAATTTGTCATCTGAAAGTTAGGATAGAGACTCTCAAAGCAAATAAATTGGTGCCTTATTTCAGGAAATGTCAAAGGTATGCACATACCCTTAGATATTGCAGACGAGGCTCAGTGTGCGTCAAGTGCACTAAAAATCATCTGACAAAAACTGTGTTAAGTCAAAAAATCTTCCCCCTTAAGTGTTCTAACTGTGGTGAGGCACACCCAGCTAACTACAGTGGTTGTGTTATAGTTATAGCAGCTACAGAAACGTAAAGATGAAGCAAGAAGCCACTAGAGAGCCACGGAAAACAATCATCTCCAAGAAAGTAACAACAGGCACCTCTCGTGCATAGATAATGCAAAAACAACAGCACACCTTAAATGAAACTCCTACAAATCAAGAACTAGAACCTGAAGCAAACACGTAAGGGAAATTTAGCCAAATAAATGCTTGACTCGATAACGAAGAATAAAGTATTGGTGCTGTACCAAAATGCACAACCACAAATGGATAGAAGAGATCTTCGAATTGGGGTCTTTAATTCCAATGGCATTATCAACAAAAGACTTGAGCTAGAAACATCTGCTTGATCACAGAAACTCATTGATAAAATTCATGATTATAAAGTCTATCATACATTTCACCCAAATAACCAAGTGAAAGGAGGAAGAAGAAGAAGAATCGATTAAACATCATCAGGAACATCTCCAGGAAGTTTACTGCCCACTACGACATAATCTAAAAAGCTCATATTAGTACGCCTTTATAATTGGAAAAGATTGTAATACTAAACATGAGGACTGGCGATCAAGACTGACTACCACAACAGAACTGCGACTTTTTTATTGCCCGAAAAGTCTGAGCTAATTTTATGGACATACTAGAAGACACTTTTGATCTGAACTTGAATCTTTCAGCGCCCACTAAGACATAATCTAAAAAGTTTAGACTAGTGCTTCTTTAACGAAGAGAAGAGAGGTTTAAAACTGAAAAAAATTGTAATGCTAAGCATGAGGACTGGCGATCAAGATTGGCTACCACAGCAGAGCAGAGAACTGCGACTTTTTCATTGCCCGAAAAGTCTCAGCTAACTTTATGGACATACTAGAAGACAATTTCGATCTGGACTTCAATCACTTAGTAGTAATACTAACCCTCAGCAAAACAATTAATAAAAAAGAAGCGCGTCCTGCCTTGACCAATACAACCACTGATTGGGAACTCTTCAAACAAGAACTACAGAACAATATAAACCTCAACATCTGACTCAGAATCAAAGAACAACTCCATGACGAAATTAAAAATTTCATAAAAACAATTCAAAATTCAGCATTTAGCAGATTACACGCATAACCAAAGGAAATAATTACCCCGCAAAAACTAGTTGGCTTGTAGCTGAAAAGCGTAGAGGGCAAGTATCAAGAGATCCAATAGATAAAAAGATTTTGAACAACAAGACCTAAAGACTACATAAAACGAAAGATTCAGAAACTCAAGAATGAATCATTTAATTACTATTGAGGTGAGTTAATCCCTGAAAAAAACTCTAGCTACTCTCCAAAATGACCAAGCAACTAATTAAGGTGTGATGAATAATTTAATTAAAAACAAACTAATAAGTTTACAACAAATTTGACTTAATCTCCTTTAAAGTATTCTCCTTGGCTAGCGATGTACTTATTCCAACGGTGGTTCCATGATTGAAAGCTCCCGTGGCCCTCTCAATGTCGGGAATGGTGTCAAAACGTTTTCCTTTCAGCACGATTTTTATTTTTGAAACGAGCCAGAAGTAGCATGATGTTAAATCCGGAAGTAAAGCGGATGTGGACAGACAGGAACCTTTTTTTCGTCCAAAAACTCACGGATTAGAAGCGAGATGGGAGGAAACCACGGGCCCATTTTTCTGGTCTCTTTCTCTGTACATCGTTTTGCAAACGTTGCAGTAGGCCCTTGTAGTATTCGGAGTCGACAGTTGTTCTTTCTAGAACGAATTCTGACTGCACTATCAAAAAAACACGATGAGCATGACTTTCACGTTCGACTTCAATTGACTTGCTTCCTTAGGGCTAGGAGAACCATTCGCTTTCCATTGCAAACTCTGAATTTTCGTCTCAGAGTCATATCCATACACCGAACTTTTATTCCTAGTTATAATGTTTTTCATAAAGTCCGGATCTGCTGCAAGACGATCCTTCAAGTCCGTACAAACTGACACACAATTTTCCTTCTGTTAGCAAATCAAAAGTCTGGAAACAAATTTTGCACTCACTCGTCTCATTTGCAAATTATTAGTTAAAATGCTTTGCACGGGCCCGTGCGAGATGTTCAGTTCGTTGGCAAGCTCTCGAATAGTGAATGGCCTGTTTGCACGAAACATTTTTGCAATTTTTGCGCGTTTTCGTCTGTTTTGGAGGTCGAAGGACGTCCCTACCTTTGCTCGTCTTCAATCGACACATTTCCGTTTTTAAATCGCTCATACCACCGTAAACAGTCTTCGGAGTCACCACATTATCGCTATACACTGCTTTTAACATTTCCTAAGCTTCTTTGTCACTCTGTTGCAGCGTGAAACAAAACTTAATCTTCACGCGTTGTTCGAAATCCGTGATGCGCGACAGACATGGTAAACACAACCTCACTCTCCCAGCTTTGGAAGTCGACTGACAGATCACAACTTGTTCCGACTTGTCACTGTTGATTTCTAAAAATCAGGCTATCCGGCTTATTACTTCAAATCGATGTAGCGTTAGCAGTTGCTGCTACAAAAATTCATTCACTGTATTTTTTTATCATATCGTATATTAGAAAAATACCTGTGAAAGAGATAGCAAACAGAAAGCAGTTGTATTTGCTAGCTGAAATATTTCAGCCTAATCAGATGGAAATAGATGATCACTGATATTGTCGAAAGAGCCCTAGAGAAAAAAGAAATATGTACTGCGCTGTTCTTAGGTGTTAGCCAGGCTCTTAATAAAGCATAATGGTCTAATCCGTACACTATTTAAGATACTACCAAGAGAGTATGTAGACATCCTAAAGTTATACATATCAGAGAGAACTTTTAGAATCAAGCGGGAAGATGAGTACTCTGATCTTATGGACGTCAGAGCTAACCCATAAGTACTATCGTGGGGTGTTTCAACACCCCAACCTGAATGTTTTCTTGTGTCAACTCTCGATATGTAATTGTACAGTTTTCCCATGCTATCTAATCTTCTAACTCGATGACGTCTTCTTACTAGTAGGGAAACCACGTTACAAAACATTTTAGTTTGCAAGTGGCGTGCATCTGGTGTGTTAGGACACCCCGCCATAATAACACTTTTATTATTATTTTTTGACCTATTTAACCAAATAGCAATTGGAAGCTTTCGCTGAAAATTTTAGTGATGATACGGATGCACTTAAGAAAGAACACACTTTGTCTTTTTGGGCCAACAACTCCAATTCTTATATTATCTTTTCAGCAGTCAAAAACCACTGCCTCCCATTTATTATTAACAATAATAGCACATAACAAAATAGTGGAGAGGTTAAAACTTCTTTTACCAAAATTAAATTCATGACGTAATAATATAGAGGCGTTATTCTACAAAAAGAAGTAAATGAAGACAATAGCTAAATAAACGGGCGCCACTAGAATTCTCTATCTATACGGGTGAAGGCAGCAACTTGTATTACAAATTTGTTATCCTTGAATAATCAAGGAAATAACACAGCTTGAATATCTTTTACTGTTACTGTAATTATTTTGTGTTTTATTTGTTTAAGCAGAAATCTTAGCTATTAAAATTAATACTCTCAGACGATTCAGGAAAATTGTTCAAGCAAAGCAAACGATTTTTAAGCTTTTTCGGGAAAGTTAGAATTTTTATTAAAATGTTACACAAATCGTGTATAATAATCCTGATTAAACATTATACTGAATCGTATCAAGAAAAGCTTTTTAACTTACAATATACGACAGAACTTAAAATAATTCACTGAAGAAAGTTTATTCAAGGGTCTAAAAAGCTCTTTGCATTTTTCAAATAACAAGTGCAAGTTCTCTTAATTAAGTAACAAACAAGGATTTTGAACGGTGTAATAAAAAAAATTATAATAAAATTGATAAATTCTACTTACATTTATAAGCGATAGATGCCACTATCGTTGAATTTTGTTCCTTTGGGAATCCTTCCTTACACTCAAACTGAATATTTGAATTTTAAAGAAAGAAAGTACGCCGAGGCAATTAATATCAACATGAGCATCCAGTTTATTATTTGCACTGACAGAGATGTTGTAACGAGCCAGTGCTCAAAGGTATGCACAAGTCCCGTCCAGGCCAATGGTAGATGTTAAATCCCGTAGCTCATGCTGCAGATGGGGTGGATTCTCAAATAAACTTGGCTAGTCTCTCACAACGAGAAGCTCACCGTTTTCCAAAACTCTTATTAAACTAATAAATGGTCGTAAAAGAGGGCGCCAGCAGTCGTAGATCGAAGGGTTCTGATGGTCGGTCACGCGACTACTCGTGAATCCGACACCCTGTATATAGGCCTCTTACGAAACCTCCCCTTTGTGTAACTTACTTCGTGGAAGCTCTATTAAAACTCGCTCTGACGTTTCACCAATGAGACTCAATACACAAAATAAACACTGTATAAGCACTTGATTTGTCTTACTTAATTTTGCTAAGGAAGTCCTCTGAAGACTTCCTTCTTTTAAAACGATACAAGAGAGAAATGCCAATTCAACATTTACTTCTCTCTTGAGCAAGGATATCTAGTCTATAATTGAAATTTGGAATATACACTACGTGCTTTTTGATAGCCAAAAGAACAAAATAATGAAATTAAGCTGCTTCGCCTGGACCAGAGATTCACTTACAAAAACAAAAATACAAGAAGTCAACCTTACTTACATTTATTAAAACAATAATGATAATAAAAAAAAATGAGTCAAACACACACAAACAAAAATACAAAAACAATAACAAAATAACACTACAAAAAAATATCAATAAGAGGCATAAATTAATTTCTGTTTGGAGAACAGAGTCGATAAAATAATAAAAAAAAACAGAAACAAACTATAAGAAAAAAAAATTATTGCAATAAACAAAGCGAAATGATTCTGTTACGTTAAAATTTTAAAATAGAACACAAAAGATCAAAATTCAAATATTAATTAACCCGACTAAGGTAAACTTGACCATAAATTGTTAAATATTGGCAACTGAACTTTACATTTAAGAACAAAGAAATGATTGCCAAGTTAGTAATTTTGTTGCAACAATTCATCAAACACCAGCTAAAATTACCTGGGAACGTTCCTGTTACAAATTAGTTAAAAATTTACTTGTAAAAATTATGATTCAATAAAACAATACGAAACTGATCCTGTCTAAGCAAAGTTTTCGTATAAGATATTTCACAAAGTTCGACGTTCTTCTAGTCTTTAAACATTAAAATTCATATAATAAAACATAGCAGGTTTTCTTTCTTACTCATACAGGAATTTTTTCTTCCAGAAGGTATGTGCAGACCTCTGTTTTCCGACGAAAGGCAGCTAGATCCAATAATTGAGAAAACTTTAATTTCGAAGAACAACCACTTATTTTACGTTAATAACAAAAAAACATAAGAACAAAATCCAGGCGTTTACACACAATTTTATAAACGAAAATCACTGAGTCTCAAGCACTATTAAAATTTTGCGGAGCTTCCAAAATGTAGTATACACACAGATGCTACACCAACGGGGCCAAAATGGTTGCGTTCCTACCCTCTACAATTTCTGCTTCCTGGAGGACACTAGCGTAATTATATTTTGGTTATAATTCCCCACGATAACGAAATTTATAAGCCTTGCTGTTGGCAGACAAACCACTTTCTTCCGCGACTATTGCGCGTCTCTGACACGAAGAAATTACGATTTCTCCAGTCCGATCTCTTTTTTTTTCTAAGAGGGTCGCTTCACTTAATTTGGTTTGAATCTAATTAGGGGATGTAGAGGTAAACGTCGAAAATTACCACACGTTGGTTCAAGTCAACAGCTATCCACGTCATGCCTAACCTCTGCGTTTTTTGTTACGCAGTTCGTACTTACGGAAGTGGGGTTAAAAAGTCGGATATACACCCTAACAGATTAAGACATTAATATTCTTTATGCGACAATGGAAAATTTTACTTGTAGATTCTCTAGTTTAAATTTGACTTCCCCGAGACTGTGTGACTGCAGTATTGCAGCTAATGATTGTGGGAATTTGATATTGGAAATCAACGAAAGACACGTCTACTGGAGTCTAGGTGTCGAGACCACAAAAATATTAATTCTTTAAAATAACATTATAACAAACATTCGTTTAATGAAACAATTTAAATATTGCGCGTCAAGAAAACAAATATCCGAACGAAATTGAAAAATAACATTACAATGTTCGTTGTAGACAAATCCTCAATTTAGGTATGTAAAGAGTTTATGCAATGTACGTATTTTAAAAAAGAATAATGGCCAGTTGCGTCGGTTGGAAAATCTCAAACAGCAACAAAAACTTGCAATAAAGAAGTTTCAGTTCGAGACAGGCTGAAAAGATTAACTGTAACATTAGAATGTACTTGCGTGCAAGTAAGATGACAATCTCAAACAAACATATGAGATGCTAATAATGTAGTAGGATCTGGTTTTGTCTTGTAGTTGTATAATATCGTGCATTATGCAGCCATGGGATTCACTTTATAGTTATAATGCGTTACTGCTGTAATTATAAATTAACCTCGTAGCAACAAAAACATACACATATATATTTGCTGAATATTTCGTTTCTTTTGAAACACTGATGTGTTTACTTAATAAAAATATACCTACTGTATTGCTTCTGAATTACTTACTATGAAATCCGGTCACGTTTTCTACGTATCGTCGTTTCAATCTGGTTTTGTGTTATTGATTGTCACTGTAATTTCCGACGATACTAAATGTTTCTTTAAAAACTCTAATCTTTCTACTTCGATATATAATTGACTACGTATAACAATGAGTTTTAGTTTGGCGTCCGCATATTTTAATTGCAATGTTAATAAACAACGTGATTTGTATGTTTACATACAATAAATTCTGGAGTATTAGACACGACTATCAATCACAATTCGAATTCTTGCCGAAACACAAAATGTCAACGATCTCGGTCTCGAGCGATTAGTTGTCTTTATCGAACAGTTGTTGTTCTCAGCTTTAATAGAGCACAGACAAACATTTTCTGCTATTAGAAGATTGAAAGTAAATCTAAAACAACTTGATTATGACCCTAGAAGTGAAATCTTGAATATATGTACATTTTAAAGTTTTTTATTTTCTCAAATGCTATTACCATTCTAATACGCTGGCTGTTTGTTGTTTTGCTACTGAAAATCATTTGTTTATTACTTTTAATATTCCAAAATCTCAGAAGTTAAGAATTACAGTACTTTAGAAGACATAATACAGCTCACAAAGCAAGTAACCGATAAAAGCGACCTTCTCCACTAGTATTCATAGAATTGGGGGACTGAGAGATTGATTGCTGAACTCATCAAGAGAATTATTGGAGTTTTTAATCTACCCTTCAACATAAAGGGACGCAGCCCTCAAGGCGAGCATTATATGAGCTTTTACAAAACAAACTTTAAATCACTATCGTTCATAATCATAAATAACTCTCGTTTTGAAATTTAATAAAAATATCATATCTTATAGATGGAGTATTTTAATAGGTTTTGCTTTAAATGGAGTTTTTAGTTCCTATTTATGAGTTTCCTAGTTTTTAGTTTTCTGCAGCTTAATCCTATTTACTGTACTAGAGTCTTAATAATTAAGTAGACCGAGTGTAAAACTAGGACAGCCCTTACTTTAAATTTTAACAGGGATACTTTAATGTGGACTTTCCTTTAATTTAAGGCGATGCTGACGCATCCTTTAAGGTTATTTATTTTTAAATTTTAAATGTCAGTTTAGACTAAGTACAGATGATAAATAATGGAAATACAAAATCCGTTAATATGTTAAATTGTGAAATACAAAAATTCCATTTATTTTCTACCCTGAAACAGATACTAAAAATAAATATTTGCTTTCAATTATCCCGATTATCTATGTCAATAAAACTAGTTCATGCCAACTCAAAAGAAAGTCTGAAATTGTCAATTATTAACTACTTGATTCACAATAAATGAAATGCAAATAATTTTTTTAAGTTAACTAATGAGATCATACCGAGTTTCAGTTGCTTCATAAAATATTTCTGTTTGAACATCAGACTGGCATATAAATTATCAAAGTTTTTGATTGGATTTGTTTTAATAAATATGTAACAGTATTTCAAACTCATATCGATATTATAAAATTATTCCTTTAGTTTACAAACTTTGATTTACAGGCACACAGGGAATTGAAAACTGCTTCCAGATGATTATTACATTGCTTACCTTAAATATTAGAAATTTCCTTATCGTTATCGTCGAAACAGAATAAAACTCTATTACTAAACCTTTGCATTTATTTCAACAAACTAAAAATCAAAAAGTAAAGGACATAATTAGCTCCAAGCTTGATAATTAGTTGGTAAATTTTAAGCTTTATCAAGGTTCGATGAGCCAATATAATGTATACAGCTGCTTGAATTTTGTATTAATCTTGAACAAATATCAATTGTGAATAAACTTTATGATTAACAAAATTTCACCAATTTAATAAACCTTGAGAAGGCATCTAGATAAACAAAACCAAATTACCTTTAGTTACAAAATCTCTCAAAAGGCTCAAAATGACACTTAATTTTCTCAACGCTCAACGACTAGCATGTCCTAGCAAAGGAATTACGTAAGCTGATTTTCAAATATTAATAATCAGCTTAAGATTTTTCCAACACTTCAACCTCTTAGAAAGGACAGTAAAATAATATGATTTTAACAACATAACTAAGAGAACTTAAATTGCTGACCGGTCCAGACAGATAAAATCGTCAGAAGCTTATTATCAGCTATTATCATCACAGAAAGGGTTACGTTTTGCCGATTTGTTAGCAAAGACTAAGAATCTCTATGATCTTCCTAAATAATTTGCACGACAAATGAAGAACACATCGAGCAATAATAATTCAATATAAAACGTTCGTTATAAACCTCCTTAGAATATCATTATCAGAATTTGTTTGACTTTTCTGTTCACAAGACCCAAATAATTATTAAATTTAAACACCCAAGGCAATTTTAACAAAGGAATTGAATCACCAGGTGGCGGTGTAGTATTTATAATCAGATTAAAACTGAAAAGAGAAAGTTTATGCCCGCAGACAAAATTAAGGCCTGACGTCACTACAACGTTCTACTTACCGTCGAGTCTGGAACTCTTGTAATTGTGTTTTAAGAATATGCAGAAAAGCCTTGTTACTAGAAAACTACTAAGTGGCGTGTACCGTAAACTTTCTCTCTAAATAAAGATTATTTATTATCATTGTTAGTTTTGCTGTTCGCCGCGACGCGCAAGACATAAAGTTGAACTTTGAGCCATGATAACTAAAACATAAATTTTCTATGTTTTTATATCACCAAATCGGTGACTTGCAGCATTATGGGCGTAAGAACTCCAATTTTCATTTTACAGTTTCAAATCACAAACCGGAACGGAACCAAAAAAATAGCAGAAAAAATAAGTAAATAAATTTTTACTGGATTTTGCATACGCACACGACTAGCTTGTCTTCACAAAGGAATTGCATCACCTGATTTTAAAACGCTAAAACAGTGGGATCCAGTATGTAAATTTAAATTTTCTAACGCATCCGTTCACGTACTGGTTTCTTAGACAAGAAAACTACTAGTTTTTCTAGTGAGAAGTTAAATCATTCTTACAAATTATTACTCAATTTCGCTTACGCACGACGATTACCTTTTCCTTACAAAGAGATTACATCATCTACTTTAAAACTGCATACATCTTAGGGTCTAGTATTAAAAATACCTCAGTTTCAAATATTCTCACGCACTGATTTTTTAGAATAGGCAATAAAATGGTATGGATTTAACAGCATACTTCTGCGAACCTAAATAAATCTTTTATCGTAAAATAAAATCATCCTTATAAGTTATTATCCATTTTGCTTGCGTACGACGATTAATTCGTCCTAACAAAGCGATTGCATCATCTCGTTTTAAAATACAGACAATATAAGATTCAGTACTTAAAATTGCAATAAATTACTAAATTTTCCATTAAAAAGTAAAATCATCTTTTTGACAAACGCACCACGATTAGCTCGTTCTGACAAAGGAATTACGTTACCTCGACTTAAAATGCATCAAACATATGTTCAGTATCGTCTTTTAAAACTAGAACCTAGTAGCTTGAGTCACTAGATTTTGAACTTCTATCGCACTTTTGAATACTATTTCAAAGTTAATAATAAATAATAAATAATAAAATAAAAAATACTTGGGTGCCTAAAGAAATGCTTACGCTCGGAATAAGCTAAAGAAATCGCATACGTAATAAAGAAATAAGACGCAGAACCAACGTGGATGACGTTATTGAACGAATTGCAAGTCCAAAGTGGAGCTGGGCCAGGTCACGTAGCCAAGCAAGATGATTCAACGTGGACTAAACACCTAGTTCAAACGAGATCCAGACAACATAAAAAAAAGTTGGTCGACCACAGAAGAGATGGGTGGATGATATTTAGGAAAAGCTGGGAAGAAATTGGCATCAGAGCAAAAGAGTGGAAACGTCAAGGAGAGGCCTATGTCCAGGAGTGGACTAACAGGGGCTATTACAGGAGAAGAATAATCCTGTAACTTATCGGAATAAATAGCGTTTGAAATCTAGACTTCTTCTGCCAAACTGGTTAAGCGGGAGTTGCTAGGTTTTGACAGAGGATGATAAAGTATTCAAAACACATCCGATCAGAAGTTTCCATCGCGACCGTTTATACTTTGATTTCTTGAAAAAGGCAATGAAATAGTGAATTTATCACTAAGAAACTATTCTTACAAAAAATTCTTAACAATCGAACAATAATTATTTTTTCTCAGCACAATAATACATCAAATAATAATTTCAAACCACAAACCAGAAGAAGGACATTTTTATCAATAGAGATATAGAGGATGGAAGCTGTATCAGCCTGTAGATTTTCTAAAGTGTTTGTGACTCGCTTTCTAAGTCATCAAAATTAAATCTTCTACGAAGCTGTATATAATTTGCAACGTAATCCAACTTTTGCATAAAATCTTCATAGACCCAATAATAACTACAGTTTTCCTATATGATAACTAATTCATGCGTTTTGTTCTTTCAGGTGAGTCCGATAAAAAGCAGTCAATACTAAGGGTTGTTGGTAAGTACCTAATAATAATACATTCATCTAGAAATCCATGCTAACCTACAAGCATTATCTAAGTTTGGATTGCTGTACAACAAACCCAAAATCAAAAGCTGAAATGTCCAAATAAGGTCATTTAGGTCAATTTTTTAAAAGCACCCAGATTTATTTGCAAGTACCTGTAAAAATGTCCACGTTTCAGGTTTATGATTCTTGTAAGTGTAAATTAAAGGAAATTGGGAAAGCCACAAAGCCTCTGAAATAAATTAGAAACAAACTAGCGCAGTGCAATATAAAACTTGAACTTTGTCGTCTCCAGCTTGCTTGGTTCTGCGCTAGAAGACGTGCCTCCGGCAAACTAGTGTCGCCTTCTACTTCCTTCCATTCCTGCCAGTTACACTAGTTTTGCCTTCCTTGTCTCCTCCATTCTCTCTACGTAGCCAAACCATCTAAGTTGGTTCGACTTCTAGGCTGGATCTAATATCTGTAGTACGGTTCCTTACTCTGTCTGTTTTTGCTTACGCAAGAATCTCATTTTCATTGCGTAAATTTTGCTATAAGAATTTTGTTTCAAAACTTAAATCTCCTGACCACAGAGAAGGTCGGGATGTAAATACTGTTGCATGCCGTCAGTATAACATTTTTGGTTACTGCTCGATTATACAGGAGTCTGTACTTTATAGCATTGAAAAGACGCCCTGAAGAGGATACTCTTTGCGTCTCTACGTCTACTTTACCATCTTGGCTTTTATGAGTCTCTAGGTATTTGAAGAAATCAACTTGCGTCCATCCCATAACATATTGTGCATTTCTGCAGGTCTTCCTGATGTCATCATTATTTTAGTTTTCACTACATTATATATTTTTATTTTCGCTTTAGCTCCTTCCAGATGTAGAGGTTGAACTGGAGATGCCTTGCCGATGTTGCTAGCAATTTCTGAAAATATTCCTTCTATACCTTTTTGTTTTCCATCACTTAATACTTCAGTGGGTACTTTTTCTCTTTCTTCATATTTTTTAAAACTCTGAAGAATAACTTTTGGTTGTGGCTTTCGGCCAAATTCCTCCCACGATCTGACTTTTGCCTCTTCTACCTTTACCTTCCTTATTCTTCTCTTTTCCTTGTACTACTATTATAGCTGCTAGTAAAAGATCTCTTTATACGCTACTAATGCTTTACCATTGGGAGCATACGCCGCTATAAGAGTATTGGCCCGAAATTCCCAGTCCCACTCACAGTCATACCTCTTTCATTCGTAAACTCAATTCTTTAGACTGTTTGCAATTTTTCTTTGTCTAACCCTGAATACAACAAAAAGAAGACAGTCTTCATGCAGTTGTTTTCAACCCTGTTTTTTTTCTTATTAGTTTCGGTCACAATTAAGCCCAGTTTATATTTTTTTGTTTCCTCCATTATGTTTGTTTCTTTCCCCGTGATGTCTCCAATGTTTCACGCAACCTTTCGCGCCTTGTCGTTATTCCAAAAGACTGTTCGGTTTTTTCTTGTGCTTGTTTACTTTAAATCGGGTGATGTTGGGCACATCTGGGACTGGCCCACTGTACTCTAGCGCGGTGAGGTAAGGCTTTCGTATCTAATCCCTAAGCTTCAGCCTGATGTTATTGCCTACTATTTTACCTGGGGTTGTTACCCAGACTGATTCGTGAACCCTCCCCCTCGATCGAGCTTAGAACCTGCATGCGGTGCAATCTAAATTAAATGTTCTTTTTAACTTTTCTAGTCTAAGGCCACGCACCCCATCATTAATTTCCTTTAACTTAACTCTATATAAGGGAATGTGAAAAAAAGTTTAGTTAAATTAAAAAAATTTGTGATTCGCATAGCTTTGGCGTCAACGTGAAAGTTTGAAGGTGGCGCAGACTCCCATTAAAATAGAAACAAACATTGTTAGCTTAAGATCACTCGATCATTAGTCTTCTTTAAAATAATCTGTAACGCACTTCCGAGACGGTTCGGGTAGATTGGAGAACGCTTGGATACTGTTCTGAACTAGAAGATTTTAAAAAGAGAAAACTTTTGTCTGATAATTTTTAAAAGTTGGTACGCCAATAGTTCTTCAAATGATAAACAAATATTGAAAAGTGATTTTTATGAAGCATTCAAAATTCCTGGAGAACTGGAGAAAAGGCAGACCTAAAAACCTTATTGTCGCAAAGTGAGCTTTTGATTTGAATTGAGATAGAGGAGCCTCGAGATAAAGATAATAAGGAATTTGCAACTAATGAAGAAATATTTAAAAAAAAATTCACACATTGAATTAGACATTTTGAAAAAATTGAAACGAAAAAAGAAAGAAGCTCATCTTCAAGAAGACATCAAAATATATATGTTCAAGCAAGCATTGTACTAGCCCTAAATGATGAACAAAATTGGAAAGTAATACATTGGTTTATATCAATCTTCTTAAACAGCTGAAGAAAGAAGATCCCAGACCTTCTAATAAAATAGTTTGTTACTTGTAATTACGAAACCCCCAAATTATAATGCAAACATTAATACAAAGTAAACACTTTACTAGATCTGGGAATTATAAACAAATATCAGGAAAGTGGTTCATAAGTGATGTACCAAGGAAAAAAAATGCAAAAACTTGTTCTATCAAAGCAGGTTTGGCTCAAAAGTTTCAAAAAGGCGATATTTTGGCGCAAACTTTTAGGCAAAATATTACACATGTGCTGGAAAGTAAACATGATGCTTAGAGAAGGGAAACGAGGCAGAAATAGACTTGAGAAGAAAGACGGAAAATATTTGAAAACGTCTAGCTATATGGTAAACTTGAAAAAGATATTGATGATGCAGAGCAAGTCTTCTTTGTTGAGAAAGACCAGAGATGAGTTTTTTTCAATCGTTCTCTTAGTATTATCTAAGCCGAAAAGCTTTTAGAGCTGTTCCACTTGAGTTATCTAAAATAAGAAAAGGATGATGAACAACAAAAAGTCCAAAATGCGTGTCCAGTTATTGAGAGTTAATTTATTCAATTATTGAATGTGTTGCGCATTCCTTCTTTTGCTCCCTCCCAAGTGATTGAACAACTAAAAAAACTATTTTTATGTTTTTTGCCAAATTTCCCAACACAACTACTAAATCAAGAGATAGGATCAAGATCACAAAAACAGATTATCAAAAAAATTAAATAAAAATTAAAAACTTAATTAACCTAATCAAAGCTTTAATTTTGTAAGTATTTAGTGTAGTATACCTTATCCGAGGGGTCAAATTGTCTTTCTCCAGGTGTATTCAAGGTCTGCGCTTTACAAAGAAAAAAAATGTAGTGTCATGAAATATTGAAAACTACTACCCAGGTCAAAAACAGTATACAGTTGTAGGCAATCTTGTCTTTCATACCTACTTGTAGTGTCGTTGTGTTCCATAGAATATTCTTATGGAAACTCCAACACGAGAAGATTGGTTCATATTCAAGGCAGATTGAAAGTGGTAGAAGCCAAAAAAGATTAAGATAAGTTAAAGTTCAATGGGAAGTAAGAGACTGTCACTGACAAAACCCTAAAAAGAGGCCTTATGCCCGTGCAGAATTAAATTTGATGGGATGGGTTCTTAGATAACACTCTAAAATTGACTCAAAACTTAATACAGAAGACTTAGGTTCTGTTTGAAGATGTCACAGTTTGGTAGAGCGCCAGGAATCAAATCAAAACTGCCGCATTCGTTGACATGATTGAGCATTAACAAACACCTGGTAAGATAGAGAACGATATGATAGCAGTGAACACTGTATGCTCTTGTCATCATAAAAACAAGTTGACTGGTAACCATCACCAAAGGGTTGAAGGCAGCAGAAAGATTGTGATTTTCAATTTGCAGTGTTCTAGCGGTCAGAGAACCATCCCATACTCTGGTGGTAATCCACACCAGAGAAAGTACCTTTTCGGTATTTTACGCGGAAAGCTTCTAAGCTCTGGAGCATCGACAACACAATAATGTTTAGCTTTCTTAAAGATTAACGAATTTCCAGTGATATTAGATAGTTCTTTTAGAACAAAAGAATCGCTGAACGATACTTGTAATCTTACGAAGAGTGAACGAAAGATTTGGTGCCTCAAAACATCAACACACATTTGGTAAACTTTTACCGCACAAACACTAAAGAAGTTTTTTCGATGATCCCGATAAGTTAATATTTCACTAACGCGCGGTACGACAAATTCAGAGAAAGGTTCTCAGCAAACAAAAACTCGCTTGGATCCGTCCAAGCACGAACGAAAATTAAAATTCACAGAACCAACCTCTGATGAATTTTTAAACAAAACAAATTTGTTCGATACGACACAACATGAGTTGGCGATGCAAATTTTATTCAGAAAACAACCACTTTTTACGGGTACTTTTTTCCTCCTGAAGTCTCGTTTTATTTACTTCACGGAAGCTTAGATCACGCCTTCAGAGGTGCCGTAATAATATTACGAAATTGGATGTAAACGAAACATGTATGGATGCAAAATGTACTCCACAACCGGCGGAAAATCTACGCGCGCACTAATCTATTGTAAAGAGAACTTCATCAAACTACCTTTGCTGTGTAGCAATAAAATTTACGCAGCGGCAAAACGATAGGCGGCCCCTCAAAAGAAGCCGCACGTGTATCACAATAAACACCGCACAGGCGGAATTCTGTTAAGCGCACGTGTTAAATGTAATAAACAAAATAGAGACGAAATTAAAGAAAATATTCCGATAAGCGCGTTTGAATTGGTAAAAAGGTTTTCATTACCAAAAAGATTTGAACTATGTATATCAGCAAAGGAAACAGTAAAAAGGTAATAAAAGGAAAATAAGGTTACAAATTGGTCAAAAGTGTACAGTAAAGGAAAGAAACTAAAGGTAGTCAAATCGGGAATTTCTTCATCTGGATCTGGATTTTTATTAAAATATGCAAGACTGCAGAAGTACAACTTTGCGTGCTATACCACTTGACAATAACTCTAATGCAACTCGCTATAAACCAGGCTGCAGACAATATAAAACTTTCCCTCATGTGCTGGGTTTTGTCCCCAGGAACCAAACTTATGCAACATAACCTCACATTTTCAACAAAATCTTTAATTTCAATCATTGTTAATTTACAGCTGACACAAACTCAATTTAAATGCAGAGAAACATAAAGATAATAAATAACTAAATGTACAAAAGGTGATCTCACATTCGTCTGCATATTTTATGATGATGATATATATTGTAACGAGCCATCCCTCGAACATACTAAAGAAGTGTCGAACAGTCTCGGCGTTGCTGGTCAAATGTGCCGGAGAGATCTTGCACTGTCCAGATGTTCCGACCGTCGAATGTGCGGGAAAAGGCGCGAACCTTCTAGACTGATCGAGAGGAACGAGGAAACGTATATAAGCGGTAGCATGAATAGAGCCAGGGAGTTCTACAGTAAATAACCGCGTGTAGTTACGAACGAAATAAATATAATTAGTGATAAATAAATTATTCTGTACATAAATAAATAATTTAGTGTAAATAAATACTGAAAATAAATTGTAATAAACTAAGTAAAAATAAATACTAAAAATAAATGAACGTTTTATAAAAAAGTACATTACAATATGATAAGTATCTGCCAATTATAAAAGATAAATTGGACAGTCTTGAGGAAAGACAGAGAAGATTCAGAAAAGAAAGAGGAACAAATGATCAAATATTCATAATGAGATAAATAACAGAAAAAGCAGTAACAATTTATATAAATATGTAGAAAGCATTCGATAGAATAAGAAGAAAAGATGTTTGGAGAATCCTAGAAGAAAGAAAAATCGAACAAGTTCTAATAAAATGCATCTAAAGCTTATACGGAAAAATTAGAAAGTTACGTAAGAGTGAGAAATGAAGAATCACAGCCTTTTGTTAGTAAAATTTAGTTGAAGCAGGGCTGCGTTTAACTTAGTACTAGACGATGTGGTAAAAACAATATAGATAAAAATTGAAGAACTACAATGTAGGATACTGAAAGCCAAAAAATATACAAATAACAGAGCTACTCGTATATTACGCGGATGATCTAGTAATTTTTAAGGAATCAGAGAAACAGCTGCAAGAAAATATAAATATTTTAACGAAGAACATGATAATAAGTAAAGAAAAATCCGAAACAATGATAGTCGGAAAACAAGAAGGAAAACATAACACATAAAACATAATACAGAAGATCAGAGTAACAAGTATAGAAATGAGAAATGAGAAATAAAATTAAAAATTAATTATTTAGAGAAAAATTGAAAATAAACCCTGTTACAGCAACTATAGAACAAGGACAACTTAGATGGCTCGTACATGTTCTAAGAAGAGGGGAAGAAAAAGTAGTAAGACAGTTAGGTATATGAAGCAAAGAAAATTGGGCAAAAAAGAGGAACAAAATGGGAAAATGTAAAAATATTGGCAACAGACAGAAAAAAAATGAAAGAAAATGTGGAAGAAAACAACGGCGAATTCAACTCTAATTTAACTCTACACCGAAAGGTAGAAGCGTTCCAGTTTAAGTAACTAAGTATCTTCCAATTATGTACTTCAAAATCATAAACAATCCAACTGTGAACAAATATTCAATATAAAAATTTGACAGAAAGTCCAATCATAGGTAAGATGGGGATGATCAAGATAATACTCTTAGGCAGCATAAAGGAATTCCAGTTGGACAACTCTACTTTGTAATTTATAAGATCTAAGAACAACTGCTTTTATTAGAACCTGTGGTGCGTTTTTACATTAGGCGCTTCTTGGCTCAATAATTTGGCAAAAATCTAACTGTTTCTCTTGGACAGCAACAACGCAATAACAACAAAAATGTAAAACAAAAACAAAATTAAAAATCTGCTGAACTTTACACATTTACCTTTAACCCTTTGTTCATCAGTGATATTTTTTATCTCAAACACCCTAAAGCTTCAGCCTCTTCCCTTGTATTAAAAGTTAATTTTATTAAAAGGTTTGTTACATAATTAAAAGTGAAGTCTGAGAAGTTTCGGGGCGGTATCTGAAAGTTCAAACGGAATTGACCTGTATGGTTTTAAATAAGCCATGATGGTGGATTGTCAGGGTATTAAACTTCCCATCACGGGCTTATCGATGCAAGCCGTGGCGATTAACCGAGTCCGCTCTCTGTGCGGTTATTTGAAAATAAAATACACGCGGTGTCATGATGTAGTTCTATTTGCGGGTAAATATTGCCTTTTCACCGACGGGACTGCTTTGTGTTACTGCTTGACATGTTTATGCCATCGAAAATACAAGCACGATTAAAAATGGCCAGTGGGAATGAATGGGAATTTCAGTCAATGGCTGCTTCAACTATATGTACATGCTATGAAATTGTATATATAGCTCGAAGCAAAGGATTTTAACGTTTTTAATGAATTTTTTAGAAATTCTAAAATAAACCTCAGTGATATATTTGCGTTTATCAACCTTGTCTAAACAAACAGTTTCATTACTTTTCGTTATTTGTATTACTAAGAGGAGAATGCATTTAAAAAATGGTCGCTGAGTTAAACTGAGCAAAAAGATGTCATCGCTAAAAAATTTCAGGGTGTTTAGTAATAATCAAGTATGCTTTTGTGCTTTCTATATTAATCTCCTAGAATTATCTAAATTTATAACATTAATCATTTGTTACTTGTTGAGTTAAGTAGAAATAAAAAGTGTGCGCCTCTTATTCCTGTCCAAATTTGACTGTTCTCATTCACGATCTAAAAAAAGTTTATGTAACATAGGTACACCTACAGTGAAATTTTCTGTTTTGGAATGAAAAAAGTTATGAAATACACCATTTATATATTATTTCAAAAACAGTTAAATAATAAACTTTTATTTGGAGATATATTCAGAAGGTCACCACCTGAATAATAGAATTATTCAACTCTGCAAAGCAATATTTGAATTCATGTGCACGTTTTCATCGGTTTTCATGACGGTTCCGATTCACATATTCGACCTAAATGAGTACTACATTTGTATATTAAAACCTATCGAATTTATATTTAAGCTTTTCAAATTGGTTTACTATCAATTTAAATTAATTACTGTATCAGTGAATTTATGGTGAAGAGTTACAATCAAATGGATCCCAAACCAAAATTTTTAAAATTTTCTATAAAAGGAACTCATAGAAATTATGTTTGAAACATCAACAAAGTTCGTACGTACCCAATTGATATAAAAAATGGATTAATAATAAAATAAATACTGGAAGATTTAAAGCACTTTGAGTAGTTAGAAGAAAATCTACCTGCTAATTGTTAAATGATCCTTACTAAAAGTATTCCACAAGATCCCAAATTTTTTGATCAAATTGTTTGGTTTTTCAGTTATAATGAGGTAGCTTTTAATAAAGTGACCCAAGCTGTATTAAAAGTATCGGCTGTTACTAATAACATTTAGAAATGGCTAGAAATAACAACGCTATAAGTCATTAAACATACGTGGTGTCGATTTTTATTACCTTTTTATTCAGAAATCGGATTAAGCGCAAACCAGAACCTGTTGCTGAGATTATCAACCAATTAACTATTTCACTAGTAATTGAAATAAACAAATTGCAATTTTCCGAACTTCGATTATTTACCTTGACAACCCATAATGGTTGTCACTCTTAGAATATTTACCTCTTCCTTGTGTATTATGTATTTCCCAATTTCTTTTTTTTTTTTGTTATTAGTTTACATTTCGCTTTTTTTAGTTTCCTTTTTAGACACTTTACCTACTTACTTTCCTTGTCCGCATCACAGGTAAAATCAAATGATGTTTCTCTAGTCTTGCGCCATAAGGATGGCTCTGTCATTCACTTCGGTAAGATCTCGATGAGTGCAGCCTTCTTTCCTTAAGTCTGAGCAGACCAAGAAGTGTTCAGCATCTTGTGTTTCTCTACATCCACATCTATCGTCCTCTGCATGTCCTCATCTTTTTAAATTCTTCTTGCATCGCGAAGTGTTGGTTCTGAGCCTGTTGAGGACTCTCCAAGTAGAATATGATAACTGACTGCCTGCTGTTAGTTCCTCTTTCGATTTTGAGGCCTCAGTAACCTGCCACAGCTGACAGCGGCGTCGTCCGGTACTGGTTTCGAGTACATCCGTAGAATTTATAAAGTTTTTTCTAGATCTTAAGCTTGTTTGATACCTCTTTTGTTCAAACACGGTATGACTTGGATCAGTTACTTGCTTCTTCTTCTCAAATTCCGCAGCAATCTCCATTCTGATGGATGGAAGGGCAATACCTATCATGGGGTTTTAAACATCCAGATATCATTCGGCCAGAGCGACCCCCTTACTAGAACTGAGTAGTCCGCAGTTGAGAAACATAAGAAAAAAGCAGAAATTCGGAGCACGTTTGGTTGAGCTCCCCAAGTGGTACCAGTTAGTTTGCGAATTATATTATTCCTAGACAGTATTTTGCCTTGGTATCCTGACAGTGGATCTTATAAGTCAGTGTACGGTCCAACTTGACTTCTAAGTATTTTGGTTCAGTGCAGTGTTCTTAAAGTTGTCCTCTCCAGGTTATGTTTAGTCTTCTCACCAGGCGGTTATTAAGATGGTAGGAGCATACTTGGGTTTTCTTAGGGTTCAGTTTCAACGAGTTCCTGTCATAGTAGTCTCCTAGCTCTTTCAAAGCGGCTTATAATCTACATTCTATCTCTTTAAAACTTCTCTGTGCCGTTATGGCCGTGTCATCAGCATATATGAAACGCCTCCTTTCAGGGTTACACGGTACTCCTTGGTGTGTATATTATTAAGAAGTGGTGCAAGTATACTTTTTGGTTCCTCCAGCGACTGTTCTTCTATTGAAGGGTGACGTGAAAACGACGGTTTTTGGAATAAGCACTTTAGTAGGTTTGTAAGTTCATTAGACGCAAAACTTTGGTGCCGTTGTATACTTTTACTACTAGGTTTTGCTGATTTACGGTGTCGTATGCAGCAGAACGGTTTATGTAAGCCACATCTGTTATGTATTTGCTTCCACTCAGTCCATTTTCAATGTGTTGAGCGAGATTTAATATTTGGCTACACTAAGACTTCCTTGCCCTGAAACCCGCTTGCTCTGGAATAAGCTTCTCTACAGTTTCAAAGATGCGGTTTAAAATCATTATTTCAAGCGCCTTAAAAAGGTAACACAGCAAGGAAACAGGCCGGAAGTTTTTTGGTTCTGTTCGTTGTTTTCCAGGCTTCAGAAGTGCCACTACTCGTGATTTCCGCCAGGTGTTAGGTATATTTAATCCAATTACACACAAATTGATTATATCTAGAAGCCATTTCATTGTTTTAGGGCCACAATTTTATATCTTGCTTCGTTTTTATGCCGCCTAGTCCAGCTGCTTTGCCATTTTTCACTACTGAAATTGCAACTGTAAACTCTTCGATGGTGAAAAGGGTGGCAACTATATTTTTCTCTTGTTCAAAAACTATCCTAAATCTTGTCGTCTTTTCTGAGACCTTTTTTGGTCCTGTTTTTGAGGAATTTCCAAACGCTTCATATCTAACTCGCCCAGAAGGTTACTCCACCTTTCCGTTCTAGACTTAAGCTCGGTTGCACAAAAATAATTTGATCATTGATCAAGCTGATTAGTTGATTAGCCGATCTGATTGGATAAGTCTGATATATCACTACTTCTGATTGGTTAATCAATTGATCAAGGGGCTGATAAATCGATCAAGCTTTAACAAGGCTTCCGTTAATTGTTTGTCAAAAAGCCAAGAAAGGATCACTATCATGTAGTCCCTGGTCTCCAATTCTTTGTTAAGTCCTAAGACGTATTCCGTTCTAAATCCTCTTAATATATGTTTCCGTGATATTTTTTTTACCACGTCAACAAATGTTTCATGGTTTTCTGGTTTAGGCCCTATTTTAGTTACTTCATCGTCTAGCTCTTTTGTAAAAACCTCCCACTGTGCCTTTACAAAGTTGAGACGTCTCTTGATAGGGACTATTTGTGGGTTTACAGCAGCTAACACTTTACAAACTGTTGGTCTATGTTGCGTTTGAGTCCATAACGAATTTTAGTGTGAGGTCAACTAGCTTTTTGCTCGCGAAAATGTTATCGGGACTCCATCTGAAGCTGCTCAACGATGGAGGTAGCTTTGGATCATGAATCACTGTAACTTCACCCGATGCTAGGGCAGTTGAAATACCCCATTATGATCTGGTATTTCTAGTAGAAGAAGTTGTAGGGTTCCTGAAAGTCAAAGCTGGCGTTGGGTGGTTTATACACGGACGTGATTGTGCACCCTTTCAGCTCAACAGTAAAGATTTCAACATTGTTATTCTAAGTTAAAGACGTTGGGAGGACATGTAATTGGGGGTTAACAAATATAGAGCTACCGTACTAAAACGAGCTTCATATTTTTTATGTTTGGTCTACAGCTATTTGACCCACAATGGGTTTCCTGGACTAGTAAAATATCACATTTGTCAGATAACAAAACCTCTTTATGTACAGACATTCCTTCAATGTTTATTGAAGTTGTCATCAGGGTTGGTTTCGAAAGAAACAGCTGATTTTCCTTCTCTTCTTCACTTTCTCTTCTTTCTTTCTGGTGGTCCGGTTTTGGAAGGATTGACCGACTAAGTCGTCCCCATGAGACGTCCAATTGCTACCAACTTTGCAATCAGATGTACTGTTTAACTCTTTAAACGCAATCTTTGTGGAGGCTCCGTCCGTGTCCCCCACTATACAACTGATTTGGGTTCGTGCAAAGATGTGCAGCTGAAGCTTTGTAAACAGCTGCCACGCACCATCTTGTTTACCTACCACATGAAGGACTGCCATAGGTGTCAAATTTGATGAGTCTTTGAATTTTCTCTTCTTTCTGCTTTTCGAAAACTTTTCTTGTAGGAAATCAATAATTTAGGAATCCACTAAAAAGATAGAACCTGCTGAATGATAATGTGTTGCAAATAAACCAAAATCGATTGAAAGTAGCTACTTATTTGCAAGGAATGTTTCTAAACTTCTGAGACACGAAATAAATTTTAGTTATAACTGGCAAAAGTAGGACCTAATATGTTTTTTAGTCACTAAAAATGATAATTTGCTGGAGGAGTAGAGAACCAGTAATGAGCGTGCGCAGACTTGATTTAGATGATAAATGGATGAAATACGAAATACTAGCAAATCAGAGACCGCAAGTCCCAAAACACCAGTACAAGGGTTATCACACCGTTACCACAACATCGTCAGAATTAGTCACTATTGTTATTAATCTTCAGATTTGAAGATTTATATTTAGGTGTGGCAACAATTTTCACCCGTTCTTTTGCCATTTTGATATATTTTGAGAACCATATCTTCGTTGATGATTTTTCTCTACAGAATCCTCCAAACATATGTATCGGGAATTTCAAACCTTCAATGGGCACCCTGAATAGATGATGTAGGCCGCTAGCAGGATCGAAGTTCTTAAAACTTCACTTAGGGTAAAATCATCAAAGAGGAAGGCCAGCCAAACACATGATACCGGTCTAACTGTCTAATGTGATCGGCTGTTTGAACAAGGCCTGTTCGTGTAATGGCAAATTTTTTGAATGGAAATCGATGTCAAGAATTTGCAAATCGTCGTCGTGCTTATTAAAGGTATCAGTTAGCTCAGATAAGCAACAGTTACGACGTTGACTTATTTACGGGCAAAGGAAATCTGATGGCCTGTACAATGTTGATGACCTAGATGGTAGTAGAGAAACTGCATTTTGCTTTCTTTGCGCACCAATTGACTGCAGTGGTTTGTGTGATGCCTTACCCTTCAACGTTCCATTGCAAATCTATTCAGGAAACAACGGGTAGCTTGTCACGAATGTATGTAGACAAGTCTATTAGCAGTTGTGATAATACACAGACAATTTACTAGTCCTTCCAAGCTTAGTGAACATCTGAAGCGGAAATGTAGGGGGGGTGGGTTAGAAGCAGATGTCTCAAACTTTAAATTTTTTATTATGCTAATTTTCTCTATGTCACAATAAAGTTTTTCACAATTAGGCCCTTGTACGAAAAACGTTTAAGGAGTGTCTTTCGTTAATTACGTTGTGTTTTATGTCATTTAAGTGCTGAGCATTCACCTCATCTAGAGATAGTTCACTTTATAATACAGATAGAACTCGTTCTAGGTCACTTTTAAAAAAGCACAAAAGACCAAAGGCAAGCTTGTACAGTATTCTACTTTGATCTTGGTTCCCTTTGATAGGTAGTCCTAGATTGACATTTTATTTCAGCACTGAAACACGGCATCTTGTTGATTGTTTTTTTTTCAATGCTGGAAAAAGTAGCCGTAAAAGCCTGAAAATTTTTGCAACTAGTGAGTGTCGTTTCTGTTTAACTTCTGCTTTGATTTTGACTGTTGAGATACTCGACACGATGTCACTTACAAATTACTGGCCCGAATTCTACGAACCTGCCAAGTAGTAATGCGATTTATCTCACTTATTTATCCATAGTACAGCAACGATATTTGTAAGACATGTTTAATCCTTTGATCTAATATTCTATCTCAATACAAAAACAATCAGTGCTTTTTGGATTTTTAACGTTTTACGTAGTTCTAACGTTAGCACCTCTAAAACACGTCCCCATTTTTTCAGAACTTCGGAATATTATTTATTATTACAACTTCCATCATTAGTTTTGCATTTCTGACCACAGAACAATTGCTAAAAGCTTGGAAATACTCCGAACTCCTTAAATTAAATTCTTAATAAACTTTTTTTGCCCTTAGCATAAATTACTTTATTTTTGTCAATTCTTATATACGTGAACTGAAAAGTTAGCTTCTTTTAGACATAACCTTAAACGCTAATTATAACAGAAGATGACTTGTAACAGTCATGAGGTCAGAAAGCTCTTCACCGATTTGTCTTGGTGCATCTGATAACCCAAACAGATAAAGTTTGTCTAGTAAAATCAAGTATTAGTAAACCTGCCTTCCTGGATTGACGATTTCAATAACAAACTGTGTATAACAAGCCAGATTGGTCACTGCTGATCGCTTTTGGACAAAACCATGTTGTTGGATGCACAAAGAAGACGACTTGACATCGTTGTATATGTACAATGTTTTGTGTATTTAAATAAAATAATTTCAGATAGTATAGATATAGATCTATAATTTTCCATTGCTAGTTAAATAAATATTTTAAGAGTTCCATTAAGGATATAATACAATCTTTAATTACAAAGCTTATAATTTTGTCGATTCTAGCAACAAATGTGTTTTTCAACAACTTAACAGCACGAAAGATGTCATTTGAAGATCCTGATGTGATGCTTGTTTGGGGTGTATGGTTTATTCCAAGACTGAGATAATTTCGAACTGTACTGAGCACTTGGTACACACTTTGAAAGTAAATTGCAATTAACTGTCTTATTATCGTACGTCACATAATTATGGATCATTACACTAGGGATACCTGAATGTTTTTTTTATAGGTATTTAGAAATCTCCATCAGAATTCGCTAGGATAGTTTTTTATAATTAGCCCAGCATCTGTCTTTTCTTTTAATTAACTTAATTACCCTTGATTAAGACGAAGTAGTATTTAAAGGTTAATTGTGCACACAGGAATATTGACTTTACAAAAATTGTAATCTGAAACTGAGTAATTCTTCAGAATTGAGTCTAAATTAAAATTAACACTTTTAGTGTTAAAATCTTACTTTAAAACCGATTGGCTCAAGTTACTGAGTTTTAATTCTAGAGGATAGATTTAGCTCTTTCAAGCAAGTCGGAAGCTCTCATGTAAGGGCGTGGGACGTTTAGATTTGTCAAGGAAGTTAATTGAGGGCAAATCGCAACGAGGAGCCACCGAAGGTGGCACATGAGAGAACGCAGCCCGAGCTGTAATAACAATTAGCTCTCTTAGTAGGTTAATGGGGAGCGAGGGAAGAGTCGGGGCCACCGCAGGTGGCCTGGGCGTAGGTGGAGCCCAAGTGGTTAGTCTTTATAAGAAGATTAATAGAGGATGAAACCCGACGTGAAGCCACCATGCACAAGTGTAGTCCTTTCTCAGTGGAAATTTACTATTTTTACTTATTTCCACCTAAAGTCTCGTTCTCTGAAATCTTACTTACTAAATCATCTTTTTAGCCTGCGCTATTATACAACTTTACTATTTATTTTGTGTTGATCCTCGAAGTGAGTGGGTGTACGAACTGATAAGATTACGTAAATGTAATAAGAAATTAGTGCAATCATTGATAGGGAAGCCAAAAAGATGATAATAATAACAAACAAAAGAATCCCCACGGTGAAATAACCAAAAGTAGAAACAAGTTGTCAACAAATATAAAAGTTTAAACAGCAAGAGAGAACATAAAACAAAGCAAAGCAAAAATTGGAAGAAATAATCAACTTAGCAAAAAGTACAGATGCCAGGAAGGACACGAAGGCGAATGGAAACAGGGTCCTTATCCAACTTCAAAACAAAAAAAGTAAACGATTCCTTGCCTTCACAGTAGGGGAAACCTGTATATAGTGGGACACGGTACATAGTGGGACACGGTACATAGTGGAACAACGTGTGTACATGCGTTCTAGGGACGAATTTATAAACGCCAATTAAGTGTGTTTGTTACTACAGCAAAGGCGAGTGTTTGAATGTAGTTAATAGTTTTTTATCACTAAGAACTTGTCTAAGATAATTTTGTAAGGTAAGGTCGTTCAAACATAAAAAGTTTTGTTCCAGCGTTGGAGTTTTTTTGTTATAAATCTGAAACTGAGTACTTAAATTTGGTTAAGGTGCGATACATAACCTCGCATACCCTTACGTTGTCGTTAGTATAGGCGGCAACGCATATTCTTTTACGCGGGAAATTTAAAATGCTGCTTATGTTCTCCTAGCTTCCTGGTTCATAGTGAAACAGTGTAAGATGGTACATACAGGTACAGTGACCCACTATGCACCGTAAAGTATTTATAACGTATTATATACTGTATTCTGTTAGAAATGATTAATTAAATTAAATTATTTGGTTTATGTTATTATGTAGATGCCTCGCAATCCGAGAAGCCAGTTAGGAGAACTAGCTAAAACCAGTGCTTTAAAACACATTGAAAATGAGGCAATTATGAGAAACGCAGTGCAAGAAGTTTTTACCATGAATGCATCTATAAGAATAGCAGCCAAGAGGTTTGGAGTCAGCAGCTCGACTCTTCATCGAAAGATTAAGAAATATAAAAATCTAAACAAAAATGAAAAAGGAAATTTTTACTTCAGACGCACCCACGAATTTAAGCGCATATTGACCGATGAAGAAGAAGACCTTTTAGCTAAGTACCTAGTAGATGCTTCGCAAATGTGTTATGGATTAACATTAAAAGATACTGCTGCATTAGCTTACCAATATGCCGTAGCTAATAATAAACTCATTCCAGAATCGTGGTGAGAAAACCAATGTGCAGGTATTGAATGGATTTATTTATTTCGACAAAGACATAATAATATAGGTCTACAAACACCAGAGGCTACAAGTCTAGGCCGTGCTACTAGTTTTAATAAAACACATGTAGCCTTATTCTTTAAGAACCTAAAGGAAGTGATAGAAAAGCACAATTTAACTGCTCTTCAAATATTACAACTGCGACGAGACAGGTGTCACAAATGTGCACAAGCCTCCCAACCTAAACATCAGAAACAAGTTGGTAAAGTAACTAGTGCAGAAAGAGATGTTTTGGTTACTATGTTATGTGCGTTGCCATATGTGCTAATGGCACATTCGTGCCACCATTCTTTATATTTCCTAGGAAGAATTTCAAAGCGCATATGTTAACTGGTACACCAACCGGTTCTTCAGGAGCTGCCTACTCAACAGGTTGGATGACGGGAGATAACTTTTTAGAATTCATAAACTATTTGATTAAGATTGTACACTGTTCGTTAGAAAATAATATTCTCTTAATTCTTGACAATCACGAAAGTCATTATGATATAAGGGTTTTAAGGTTGTGCAAGGAAAATGGCATTATACTATTAACGCTCACTCCTCATTGTAGCCATAAAATGCAGCCTTAGCTGTTTTGGGCCTTTTAAAGGATATTATAATAAAGCTGCTGATGAGTGGATGCTTAATCATCCCGGTACGCCTATATCAATATATTACATAGCCAGTGTTACAGGACAAACATTTCCATTAGCTTTTACACCAACCAATATAAGGAAAGGTTTTGAAAAGTCTGGAATTTATTCTTACAACTCCGAAGTATTTCAAGATTCTGACTTTTTGTCTTTCTATGTGTCGGACAGGATAGAAGTGGCAAACATAGAAACCGATACTTCTGCCCAAAACAAAGGCACAAACGTGATTTTTGATATTAATGCACCTAGCACTAGTAAAAGTGGATGTAGTAAGGAAATAGTAAGCCCCGAAGTAGTAAGACCGCATTTGAGAGCCCCGTCAAGAAAAGTACCAAAAATAAGCAAAGAAAAACAAAATCCACTGTGCTAACTGATACGCCCAATAAAGAAGAATTGGCACATGAAAAGAGTATAACTCAAAAAAAAGACAAAAACAGCAAAGAATACAAAAGAAGCAAAAAGAAAATTAGCAACTGAAGAATCTAGTTCCGAAGAACTGAATAAAATATGTACCGATTCTTCAGATGGCAAAGTTTTCGAAGATAACGCTGACTGCATTGAAGATAGTATTATTTTGCAAAGAGATTTTGTGCTAGTAAAATATAGTACCAAGAAAACAGAAAGATTTTACGTCGAAAAAGTAGAAAGAAAGGATGGCGTTGACTACCACATAACATTCTTAAAGCGAAGGCTGCAGTTGTCCTTTTTTTTGTCACGAGAAGAAGGATGAGGATACAATTGGTGATGACAACATCTAAATAAAACTTCCAAAACCCTGTATAGGTGGAGGAAGTCAAAGAGCTTCACGAAAGATATTTGTCAAGTTTCAACATTCTATAAACAATCAACACTTTTATTTTAATATTTTGTTTATGAGACTGATGTTTAGTTTTTTATATTTTATTTTTGGAGATTTACTAAGAGTCTAGCTTTTAAGTTGTTTTTTCCCGTTTTTCTTCATTTGATTTATTAACTTTATATTTATTTAACAAGTGTAATATGTTTAATAAACGTATTTTTCATTAACACTATTTATCCTTAAAGCTCCTATTTCATAACATACCACGTTCTGTTCCAGTAAGTACCAGGTGAATGTACCAGTATACACCAGGGGGTGGTACATAACGGAACATATGGTTTATAGTGAAACAGTAAGAATAAAAATCTTATATGAAGTGATGTGTGCCTAAATATAAAACAATATCATTTTTGGTAACATTTATACTGTCTTGAAAAAAATACACAAAACAACTGATGATTACATAATTGAAATCTAAATTGAAATATAATGTCCCACTATATACCGGTTTCCCCTACCCTCCTCCCAATGCTATGCACTTGCTCTACCGTGACTCCCATTGCGAAATCGTCCAAAGTGAGGTCTCTCAGAACCTGCATCGTACAAACTTGAATCTCTTCCAGCCGCCAAAAAGATGTCCTTTCAAGTGAATTTTTATTTTTGAGAAGAGACAAAAGTCTGACGGAGCCAGATCCGAGTTGTAGAGGGGATGGGAGAGCTTGGGAATGTTTTTTTAGCAAAAAAACTGTTTCAAGACTAGAACCGAATGTGCTGGTGCATTGTCATGATGCAACATCCAGCCATTCTTCGCCAAAGCCGGACGCACCCGTCTCACTCTGGCACATAGGTGTTGGAAGAACAGTCAAGTAGAAGGCGCTATTCACTGTTTGGCTCTGCGGAACAAATTCTTTGTGGATCACGCCTTTTTTTTTATCAAAAAAACAAATCAGCATGGTTTTGATTTGGAAACGCGACATTGGAGCTTTTTGTGAACGCCCCCCCCCTTCTCTACCCACTGCTTATTCTGCCGACGGACTTCTGAAGTATATTAAAAGCCCCAACCTTCGTCTCCCGTGATAACAATCGACAACCATTCGCGACCGTCGCTTTCAACCTTGCACATTATAAAATAATCCAATACGCTGGAATTCAAACTTGATTTGGCAACGCTGCTGATGTAGTGCAGTCACGCCGTACTATTACGTGATTTAATTGTTACCCGAATGTTCGTGGCAGATACCAATGAGTTTCGAACTTTACGCGACTATAAAAACAGCGTTAGTTGTTTCATTGCAACTGTGTTACATAAGAGACTTTGTTACTTGAAGTTTCAACACTGAGAAAAAATTGTATATTTATGTACGCATCTAGTAAATATGGCTGTAGGCAATTTTAATCGGAAGCAAACGTAAGCTTGATGACGAAGAAGCTTCTACTCCATCAACGATGCCCAGTACCAGTGCTAATTCTATTATAAAATCAAAAACACAAAAATATGACCAAGAGTACTTAAACTTTGGTTTTATAGGCACTGAAATAAGCAGTGAAGAAAAACCTCAATGTGTTATTTGTTTCAAAATTTTAGCTGCAGATAGTGTTCGAGCTTGTTACTTATCAATATTAATTAAACCTTCATTTTCGTGAATAATTTTATCAAAACTCTACATAAATGTTAAATATTCGGTATAACTACCAGAAAATTTTGGCAAACTTAATTTTTGTAGCTTTAATGTTGCATTATTATCGTTTTGCACACTTGTTGAGTGACTCGTGACTGACGCGTTACCTTGATCATTTATATATTTTTCCACCTTAGGGTACTAATGTTTGTTTTGAATTCTTCCCTGCACTTCTCTTCCTCGTCGTCATCTTTTATTAATTTCTGAATTTCTCCGTTAGCATCGAATTTATTTACAAAATTTTGTAAGCGCGTTAATTTTGCTTTAACAGTACTTCGTTTGCTTGTAAGGGTTTCTAAATCTGCCTTGATTGAAGCTTGTTTAAGGGATAGGATGTGTTACAGTTAAGGAAATAAAAAACGCACTGACCTCAGCTGGATGGTGTCGCTGATTTTTTTTGTGTGGAAGCGTTGACCTTTGACTTTGTTTCTTTCGTTACGTTGTTGTTTGAAGGGCTGATTTTGGCCTGACTTCAGACGACTTGTTTGGTGTCTTACTGTGGCCTGACCGAATTATTTAATTAGAGCTCCGGTTTGAATGTACCATTATGTTCGAACTTGTTACGTAAATGAAAGTGGACTGTATTTTTATTTATTTATTTCAAACTCAAATATGTAATTTGTCTTATAAGACTATTAGTTGATTGAACTATGATGATGAAATTTTGTTGACTTATGCACTAACTTATTTTTGTGAACTACAGAGCACTACAGCTACTCTTAGGCAATTGTTCTCTCCCTTATGGCTTATGTTGTGGAGGGGGTGCGTGGCGTCACCTGTTCGTAAATTACAAATATAACAACAATATAAAAAAATTTAATATATAAACTCTAAACAGATAACCTGAAACCGAATAAATTGAAGAGGCATTTAGAAACCCTGCACACAGTATATATCTGTAAGCTCTGTGAATTTTTTGCAGAGAAACTCAAATCTTTCAAGAAACAGAAGTCAAATGTCCACATAGTTCTTAAAGTAACTGAAAGAGCTTTATTGGCATCGTACAAAGTGGCTTATAAAATAACCAAAAGTAAAAAGTCACCTATGATTGCAGAGCTACTTATTCTACCAGCTACTATAGACTGCAGAAACAAGACCGGAACTTGATTTCGCTCTTTTTGCAATTTTTTTCCAAATCAATTTGATACCATTTTGAGATTAAATTAAAATCTTGCAGTACATTCGTACTTCTCTATTTATGTTATACTTATAGTAAATTGCATTCAAAATATTTTAACTTGAACAAATTTCACATCGAAGGAACATCGGTTTGTTTTACATTAAATTTTCTATACATCTGTGTGTTTTACATTAATTTTGCGAGGATCGCCAGTAAGTAAAAGGCAGTTTTTACATGAATTTTTACTTGGTACAATATTAATCTCTTGTTGTTTGTCGTGTCATGTAATGAAAGGAATTATATGCGCCGTTTCATTCCAACGGTAACCATTCGCATTCCATAACATTAAAAGAAAGACAGATAGCTATATTACGCTATGTGATTTATATGAAAGTATATAGTTCCTCTCGAAAAAATACATATAATAAATTCAGACGGGGCGTTGAAAAGCTCGCGTCAACGTGACAAATGTGATCGTCTACATCTAAAACACGTTAAGTAAGGCAAAATGGGCGATATTCAGACTTTTTTCTAAGTGTTTACAGCTTTATTTTGTGTTCATTGGGTTTGTAAATTTGTTTAATGTGCTAACACATGACGAATTATATATATAACATCGGAGGAAAGTAGGCAAAAAAATGATTAATGCCTTTTTCTCTACCCTGGCACCGATATATTTTCGTCGAATTGTTTTAATATACACTGACGTATATCACACATCTATTTCACTTAAGTAGGTGAAGGCCTTGACGTTTCTTTTTTAAAACGCTTTGTTTCTTTAAATTTTTCAAAAGAAATTGCCGGAAATCTCCTTTATTATTTATTATTTCCAGTAAAATGCACCTTAAAAATGGGTTTCATTTCATGTAACAATTTTTCAAAACTTTTGCAAGCTTTCCAAAGACAATTTTCACCTGAACTTTTGAAGTATTTTAACAAGGACGGCAAACAAAAAATATTAACACGCAACGAAACGCGTAGGTAATTCGCGGTGGTCTCTGCCAGGTTCTCCAAATTACTTCACAACCTGCAAGTTTATTTTTAGACCGTTACACGTGGTGATGATACATCTAGTCTATCAAAGTTTAAAATTTTCTCCAATGAAATGTCTTATTAGACCGTTCGCGTTGTTATTTTCCTCATCCTAATTACTATAAAAGTTTAATTAAGGTTTTCAGTTTGAAGTCCGCCAACAGGTGCTGAAAATTTGTTAGAGGAAAGGATATGTTTAACACATGGTTTGCTTTTATGTTGGTGATTAATAAAATTATAAATTTAAAGAAGATTTAAAACGTCAGGAACGAGGTTTATCTAGTTTTCTTGATTTATCGTTCCAAGTTTTTTATTGGGAAAGTTGTATTTATGAACATATTTTAAGGGTGAATGTTGAATGGTAACATAAAACCTTTTAACATCTTTGGATTCATAAAAGTAAGGAAAAAGTCAAGATTATCTTTTTTTAGGAGATAACGTTTTTAAGTACCTTATTTTTCTTCTGGAATTCACTAAGGCCGGCCGGTGAGGATGAAAAGGAGACCTTTCCGGTCTGTCACGATTATTTCGTTATGCAACATATTTTGGACTGGAAATCGTAGCCTCTCGGTTTTTGTACTATTTGATATGTTTGTAGGGCAGAATGAAATTTTTTATTAAATGTCTTGCTATTTAACCTTCTTACAGTCTTATTTTTGATACTCTGTATTAATTTGTTTCTTCATTAGAAAATTTTTTATATTTATTTATTTCAAACCTTGCTATCTCTATTTTTGAGTTTTTTATTGTTCTGTGATCAAGAAATCGAGAAGAGATAAAATTGAAGGTAGAGAAATGTAGTTTGTTACTCATAAATCATTTATTTCCTTACAATCGCTGATTTAACTGATCTATGTAAATACTTCTTTCGCTTTGTATATTTAATTTGTTATAAGTTTATCAATTGACACTCAAGTAGGATTGATTGAGAGGTATTTGTTAATAAATAACTTGACTCTTAGATTGACACCATAAATAATTTATCAGTTCTAGATCTTTTTATTTCTTGTGCAAATTTGTATATTTTTAGAATTTCTATTTTTTTAGATCAGTGAGGTCACATTCAAGAAAGACCGCTGTTCAATTTTGAAACGCTTAATCAATATTTATTAAATTCTTTTTACTAACAGGACTGAAAAATTCCATGCACATCACAGCTAAATGTAACATATCATCTAAGTTTGTTTAAAATGTTCATCACGAATGGTGATAAACGGATATTAATGGCTTAGCATCACCTGTATCTATATGAAGACGATCTTCAGAACGAATAAACTCAGAAGCTAACCAAACCCGATCTCTTTAAGCTGCTTATTACTGACAGAATTAAGAGATGTCAGTATAATTGTCTTGTGGATTTACTACTGGAAGAATTCGATTGTTATCGTTGCAATTTAAAAAATTGACATTACAACAATTATTTCTAAATCACTTTTTTTACTTTAGAAACTCGACGGAAACTATTCCGCAATATCAAGACATGTGAAAAAGAAGGAACTACTAATATACTATCTGCAGATATAGGAAAATAAACATCTGCCACGCGTTGTGGTTGACCATTGCTTGTAAAAGCAACTTCTTCCTGATTTCGATCTGACCTCAAATTAAATTTTCTCAATGAATATAACGCTTGAATACCCAAAGCAAAATCATTAGCACTTAAAAAAATGACAGAAATAGAAAATGAAAATTGTGCCCAGATTAAAAATTAGAAACTAGAGAAACGACATTTTATTATTTAGCCAGAGCTTAGGTAATCGGAACTCTGTTATTTTGTTTTCTATATTTTTTTAAATTTCTTTCATGCTGTATACTCTTACATGTAGGGTATGATAAAAGTGCTATATAGAGGAGGTCAATTCATTAACAGGAATCAAGTTCAAGATTTCTTTCTCATGTGAATATTTTGGTTACAAATTGGTGGCAGCGCAAACTGGAATTTCTTTTTATTGATTTTCTTTCATGATTTCTATAACGAGTTAGCACTATCTTGTTGCATTTTTGTTGTATTTCTTTTTGTGGACCTGTAGCATTTTAATTTTTCTCTTTAGCGTTTAATAAAGCGAAATTTTCTTTATTTTAAATCGATGTGTGTAGTTCTGCTCTAAAACAAAAATTTGTGTTTATATAGCGAAAAGTTAAATCAGTTTAACTTCAAAATGTCCACTCCAATTGTGCAACAACCACAGGAGGCCAAGTAACACAAGCATTTCAAACACATCCGTAGATGACGTTAGGCATGATTGCCTGACGAATTAAGGGATAGAATGATAGAACTCCACCAAAACAATATTTCATGGAAATTGAAGAAAGGAAGTTGAACCAAAGATACACGATTAAAGATAGTCAAATACAGGCTAGAAAGCAATGCAAGACGTTTCTACGAAAAAATCCGTCACTTACATGGAATATTTTTAAAAATAAATTGATAATTAAATTCACTCCATACAAGCTTCCCGGCCAGTCCGCAAGCAGCTATTCAAGTATTACAAAAGAAATAATAAAACTGTGGCAAGCTACAGTTCACAGCAAAGGAAATACTTGAAGAGAACCTGAAAACAACCACCGCAACCGAAATTCGGGGAATAAAGGAAAAAAATAGCGATATCCTTCTTCATCAATTCCAAATGGGGCTAATAAGAAATTAAAAAAAAACAGGTTCTACCACAGCTGGTAAGCGAAGCCGATTTAACCATAGAAAAGGCAGAACAAATCGCTCCTTGCCAAGAGCTAGATGACGAAATACCGAATGGGTCTACCAACCGACTGTCAATGATGGCAATTGCCAGATATCAAATCATTTTAATCAAGAATGCAGAAAGACTCGACACCCTCGCAAAAACTAACAAAACTGTAACTCTCGAAACTACCAACAGCCATACAACCAAAGATCAAAATCTAGAGGTAGAACAAATCACAATTCTCCAACCACAACACACGCAACCACCAAGACATAATAATAGTGCACCGCAGCATCCTAACACGTTTAGATCTTTACAAAGAAAGCATTCAAAGGATAGTTATCGTCGACAAAACCAGAACTAACCAAATTATCCAAGAGAAAGTACAAATAATCAACGAAAGCGACAAAATAAGCCCTCTAGAGAAATCCAGTTCGAAGATAGCGAACACATAGTATAAGAAGACAATTTAAATGAGTACCAACCCGAATTGCAGTTGCTTGCAACAGTCACTTCACAACATCTAAAAAATCTTCCAACAAATTGCCATGGATGATGTTTCAGCAGCTATCTATTGATTTGTGAAATCCTACAAAATTTGTAGTGGACCCATGAGCCGCCGTTTTCGTGCTAAAGATGCGAGTTGTCTCCAAACATATATTCAACTCGGCTGATGTGGAACTGACAGAAGCATAAGAGCATCGCCTAGGAGTAGTTGGCTCAACCATAATAAATGTAGGATTGCATAGACATGAAAACACCATGTGCATGGTGTACGTTGACGATATAATAATTCATAATGGAACGGGAGTGAAAGATCATTTGAGAAAGCTAAGCACAGTTTTCAATCATCTTAGAACAGCTAATGTTAGATTAAAACTTTCTAAATGTGTACTTTTAAAACCTAAAGCAAAATATTTGGGCCATCCGGTAATGGGATTCAAGCTGATCCAGATAAACTTCAAACGCTACAATCGTTTCCTATTCCAACATCATTTAAAAAAGTTAAAGAATTTTTAGGTCTTGAATGATAGTATTGACGATTTATCAAGACTTTTGCTCATCTAGCAGAATCATTGACGTTATTGACGAAAAAAGACACCAAATTCATAATGGACGAAAACTCTATAGCAGCTTTCAACATACTAAAAGAAGCCATAGCAAACGACAGTATGTTAATCTATGCCGATTTTAATAAGGAACTTTTTATTGAATCTGATGCATCTAAAACAGTTATTGGTGTAATACTCAGTCAGGACAAAGACGGATTTCTGCGACCCATTACCTTCGCTTCAGACACTTCATGCAGCTCAATTAAATTACAGTGTTACAAAAAAGAATGTTTAATTGTTTAATTTCGTTGTTATCTCTACAGAAGAAAGTTCACTATAACTACTGACCACAGAGCATTACTATGGGTACTCTTCATGAAGGATCCCGCTTCCAGATTAGCAAAATGAAGTTTAAAGCTCTCAGAAGACGATTTCTCTGTTTTACAGCAAAGTGTTAGTCAATACTCTAATGCAGATGCAATGTCCAGAATGTATGAATCAGAAGAATCACAAAACGAAATCACCTGCAAAAAATTCCTACAAGTGAAAAACGTTGAACCCATAGCAAATAAAAATTTGCAATAAATCAAAGGTAGTTTGTAAAGACAACATCGCACCAGCTCATTGTGTGTTTCTACCCCGAATCTAATGCAGTAGAACGAGTTCATCGTGTTCTCAAAGACTTTCTATCACACTATATCTCTAAAGACCAATCTGTTTGGAAAGCCTGGTTGCCACCTTTTTAGCTAGCTTACAACACTAGCATCCATAGTTTCACAGGTATTTCAACATACTATCTGATGTTTGCCTCTTGATGAAATTCTAAAACCAAGAAAAATCAACTATTCGTGACGACTGTATAGCAAAACTATTAGCAAGATTAAATATAGCTTTTACAGAAACCAAGAAAATCTACGGAAAGCAGCCGAAAAACAAGCAGGTCAATATAATAAAAGATCAAAAGAGGTCACTTCTCAACTAATAGATTTGGTTTTTCTCCACAACCTTCAAGGTAAAATAGGTGTTTCTAAAACAATTCTGAAATGCTGGACAGGCCCACATCGAATTATCGAACAGTTAGACAATGCAAATTTAAAAATTAGAAAACATGGAAACAAGAAGCAAATAGTGCACGCTAACAGTCTTAAAATTTATAGAGAACTGTGAAGGAGTGCACCTACCAAATATTTGTACTCATTTTCAAAATTTGCCTTGTAGAACTGATTCTCGTGTTAAACTCTACATATTTATAGACCTGCTCAACAGCAGAAAGTTCTAAAATCGTCAGATCTGGAGGTCTCTTGTCAGCTCTGATAATGCTGATTGCAGCTAGTCAATTCTTTTTCCCAATATTTACAAACTTTAACGCCATCTGTTGGTTTTGCCAATAAAATGTTCTGTTAGTTTGAATCTATAATCAGATGTTCTCCTACAACCCCTTTGTTGCCTAGTGCTTTTAGGATTCACAACCGTAACACCTTGCGTTAAAAATTCTAATACTTTGCTTGGGTTGTTGGGTTGTTAGCTGAGTTGCTAGGCTAATAATGGTTGCATACAAACAAATCTTTTGTACTAAAAATTTTGTTTTTTGTGTATTCTGTACGTTTCTCTTCATTTATTCAGAGTGCGTTTATATTGTGTTGGATTGGGTTGTACCAAAGCGACTCTTACTAGTTCGTAAGATCAATGTACAGGCTATATATCGTTTTAATCTCTGCAATTTTGTTGCTAGCTTTTTTAATGTATACTGTACTCTGTTATTGCTGCATTTTGCCTTTCGTGTTGAAAATGTATTTTATGATTGTTTATTATGCGTTTTATGTGATATTTTAGCCTACCATTGTTTGTGGTTTTAGAACTACAAGTCGTCTAGTACATAATTTATGTTTCTTTTCTAAATTTGTCTGTCACTCACTCAGAAAAAAGATACGGTACAGAATTTATAATTTACAACGTTGTAACGTCCTTTGCGTTACAATTTATTGATTTTAAGAAACGAAGATCTCTTTAACCCTAGGCCAAGCTAGTTCAGTTGGTGGCCTTGGGTGAGGGTACCCTAGATCGTGTATACAATAAAACACATTAAATTTTATGCAGCCTGCATATTAAAACCTCAAATATTTCTTTGAACACAGAAATGAGTATATAAAAGTAAGATAATTATCAGGCGCCAATGCCTTTTATTTGAAAAGAGACACGAAATTTTAATAAAAACTTCCAGTAACTATCCAAAATCAATATTTAATTAATCAATTTACAGTAAACAAGATTCGCTCACATAAAATTGTAAGTTTTTTTAAGAACATTGAAAAATTCTATAGGAAACGTAAAAGCAAAATTATTATCAATAATAGCAGAAAATTTAAAGTATAAATATAAACGTTTTTAGATTTATCAATTACCCCACTCACTTATCAAAAGAATAAAGTAAAGTGTGACCGAAGCAAATAAATTGAAAATTTATAAAATTTTACCACAAATTCTGCGTTTTTTCTTAATTAAATTACAAAAAAGAAAAATTTGAATAACGGCTAAATATTTGAAATGTATAATTGAATTTGAAAAACTGTGATTTCAAAAAGAACAAGAAATTTTGATAAATTGCTAATTTAATTCCTGGAGCAATTAAATAACACATACATAAACTCTTACCCAAAAAAAGAGATTCCAGCGTAGAACAGATCTGTTCCGGTTTCAACTGAAAGGAAACCGTAAATATGCCCAACAGTTAACTTCCAGAAACGTTAAGACTCTACTAAAATTTTCTTTACTTTAATATTTCTAAAAAAAATAACGATAACTTCAATACGTGATAAACCAATACAAGAAAAATTAAATCAAAATCAAAATTTTTTATAACCTGAAGTGATTGATAAGGTCCTCTATTGTCTAACTGTTAAATTTGATAAAAGAGATTTTTTTTGTTTCTTTAAAAAAGTTTTAAATATCAAAAAAATATTTAGGTTTCGTGGTTTCTGACGTGGAACAACTCTAATCTTCTCAACCAGAATGGTGAACCCACCCTTCAAGTTTAACAGCTTAGGGTTGTGAAGATCGCCACTGAATTAGGAAAGCAAAGCCCAGCAGCAACGCCTCAAGAAATTTGATTAATCACCAAAGAATGTTTTGCCCAATTTATCTCTGCTGGTAAACTTTTAGAGCTTCATAGAAAAAAAAAACTGTACACAAAAACCACAATTAAATTTCAATAAACCCAAAAGGAAACCAACTTACCCCTAATGAAAAGTTTTTTTTCACTCGAAAACGGAATACTAAGGATCCCGTCGGCACAAACAACGGTGGTAACTCACGCTCTTGCTTTCTGACTGCCCAAAATTTCCCGCTGCTTATATCAACCAAATCGCTTAACTCCGTTGTAGCTTCCAAGCTAATTTCCGGGAAGAAAACTGGTTTTAAGTAAGAAGGATTCCTAATCAATTGATAAAATGAGCCCTCACTAATAATAAAGCATAATTAAAGGCAATCTAAATCGAGAAATATCCACCAAGATAGATGATATAATTCTCCTATCAAAGAAAGCCTAGACAAATTCTTCTTCTAAAAAAAACAATTTAAACAGTCTATTAGCTAAAAGTTCTAAAACCAAACTTCATTAACCAGTAAACAAATTCCTAAACGCGGATTAAACTTTAAAAATCATAAAAGAAGATAGACACAACATTATACCGCGTGTCTCACACATGTAACGAGAACAGCCAAGTAACCGTTACAACGTACACATTTTTTTGCGTTTACCATCTAATATTGAACTGTATGAACCCGTAGATAGATTTTCCGTTTATTGTTTCGAGAATTATTTAGGACACTTAAAACGCCTTTTGAAGAATGGAAAATGTCCATTGCAACAGATTTCTCGAAGAATAATAAAATCAAACTTTTATTTGTTAACAATAAAATTAAAAGAAAAGTCTTATCAATTAGAACATTTTCTTGGACCATTAGAGGGTGTATACAACTGTAGACAATTTAAAAAATTTTATTGGGCTGAAAAACAATAGACATTTGCTACCTATCTGTATTGTTATTGCATGACAATTCCTAACCCAGTTATGGAAATGTAAAGTATATACGTTTTAAAGACGTCATGTCTGTTACTAAAAGGTAAATAATTTGTAACGATACTGACGTCATAATCCCATCTAAAAGGTGACGTCGTAGGGATCTGTCATATTTTCGTCTTTTTAACGTTACTATCACTTCAATATCGACGTGAAAATGACGAAAAGACGCCTTCATGGCGTGAACTTGGGTCTTCTAATGATCTCTACCATTTTTTGCAAATACTTCATTTCTAAAGCTTGAATTTTACTTTTCATTTCTTTGTTTAGTGTCCAATATTCTTCTACATAGGTTTGTATGTACCTCATACATTTTATATATAAAAAACGTATGAGGAAGAAAGTAGAAAAGTTAAATTATTTTTTTTATTTAATCTAGAACTTTTGTGAGAAATTCTTGCTTATTTTAAATTTTCAAATAATGTTTTAATAATATTTTACAATAAGAATACTTAAAAAACAGACTTCTCATATAAATTTTCCATTATCGGATTAAGCAGTAAATGTTTTAAACATGCTGGGAGATAATTTAAAGCTGCTGTTTATCGGGCTAATAACAATCTCGGAGAAAGATGAGCGTACTGCTTGCTCGAGATGAAAGAAGAAGATAGTTAATCTTAAAAGAATTGCTCTTTAGCCAAAACTGTAGTAGACACATTGATCTTTCTTGCACTTTGTAGTTTGATTTTGAAATAAGTCTGACAGAGCATTGACATTGATAGTGACGCTGATTTAGAAATTGAGATTTCGGACTACTGTGAGCTTTAATCAATATTCATATTTACAGTAGGGAATTCTAGTTGCCCCAGATTAATATAAAATCCATTGTATACATTCAGCAATGTCTAACGTCCTTTTGAATTATTTTGAAAAATTTATCATAGTATTTGAATACCGCTAGCTGATGGACTGTTTCTCTCGATATTGAAGACACAAGTTGCAGTTAGCCAAAAAAGCAAATAAAAATAAAAAATAAACCTTTGTTGACTTTTCCCGTCTTTTGATTACAATTTACAAACTTAAGGGAGCGATTTTATAAACGAAATTTTAAAAAACATTGACTGCGGCTTTAACACTGCAGTGTCTGAACAAACTACGGCGGTGTTTGATACGATATAGCAACGCTGTCACTAACTATGACAATTTGCGTAAATGATTAAGACAAAAAGAACGATTAGAAGATTTCTATTTCTTGACATATTCCGTCATTTTCTGAATCACGGTTTGTTTGAGACTTTATTTATGAAGTCGACTCAATAGATCAGTTCAAAGTTTCTAGATCACTAATAAGGTGCACCGAATTTGCTCTTTTAAAACGAACTAAGATTAGCCTAAGAATTTGTAAATGTTCATGACTTTTGAGAAAATAAGTGAAGGGAAAAAAAGTTGCGGCAACCAAGCATGCTTTAGAGATTGTATTTAAAACAAACTGAAGAAAATAAAAAGAGTTAAAAATGTGTGAAGATAAGTTGTGCTAGTGTAGCTCTTTAGCATGTCAGCGAGGTATCTCGCCAGGTTGTAGGTTGGAGATGCTATTGTGTTCACGATTGGCCGGAGAGGAATATCAGCTTTGTGTACTTTTGGAAAACCCTATAACCTTGGCGGGTTCGATGCAGAAGATATTAGTTGGCATTGAACATTTTGGAGTCTGCTTGACGATTCGATTAGCAAACTTTGAACTGAACTCTTCACATTTTGTTCAGCTGTTATCCGATATTGTATTGCTCTTCCTAAATATTTTTGGATGTTTTCTATTTGTGTCTGATAATGTTTCACTTTCTCTTGTGAATTCTGGAAACACATACAAATTGAGGAGATGAATAGTTTAAGTGATTTTTCTTGTTGTTCTCATCATTTATTTTTAATCGTTTGGTTTTTTCTACATTCGTCATTGTACGACTTTGTTGCTGATGTCTGTTGGCGTCTTCTGTTACTGCTCGTGTTTCTGTTTGTGCTGTCTCTACTTCTGTTTCATTCTTATGCTTTTAACTCATGCCCTTTACATTTGCATTTACTATTTCTTCCTCGATATTTTGTAATGTCGCTTCTGATAGAAAGCGCTTACTGTTACGGTTCGCTTTTAGTCTGCTATTCTTCCTTCAGTAAATTTTTGGATTAACTGCCTATGAAGTTTTTGACTGTATGAGGTTAAAGCTGTTTCTAACTTCGTAATTGTGTTATAAGTTCCCATAATGAATTTATTTATTTCATTCGTATACTTTATGCGCTGTGCTGTTTTTCCATTGGTGGGAGTTTGACTATGGTAATATCATTAGAACGTGAATGTTTAATTAATTTAACATTAATTTGAGTACTATGGCCGTCGTATATAAGCAAGACTGGTCTAGCATCTCCAAATGCTGGAATAAGAGATTTTTGTAGAAATAATCGAAAAAAGTCCGTCTCCATCCAACCCTTTGGACTAGCAGCGTAGGCAATGTCATCGAAAGCATGTTCTTCGTCTGCTAGCCACGAGTCCCAAATATTCTTCTCCTTGAAGACAATTAAGAGGTGGTGCTTTACCATCAGATGCTGATACAGCAGAAAGCACAGTTGTATTCCCTTGACCAGGGCTACTTGTGGTGCGAGAACTCGGTTTACTTTTAGCCCTAACAATCTTTCTCTTACTAGGGTCATGCGAGAGGGGCGTCTCGTCTAAGTTTTTTGTTTTCTGTTTCTTGTTCCTTTTTGTTCCGTGTTGACAACTTGTTATAAATGAGTGGAAATCTTTATCGATCACTTTATTCACTTTTTGCAGGTGTTTATATTTGGTTGATGTAATTGAGACTGGCGTACTGTAGAGGTTTGGCAAAGCATCCCCGCTTTGGAACCTTCTCACCTCCAGTGTGGCAAAATCATTTTCGTCATAGTCCAGATTGTTTGAAGCTTTGGCAGCCTTGCTCCTTCCTTTTTTGGCTACGTGTGCAGAGTACCCTTCCACGGTCAAATTTCGAGTGCCATATTCGCAACATACGCTCTTTTTTGAGCATGTGTGAAGATTTAGTCTACTTCCACAAGAAATTTTGTTTTTCCATTTGATATAAATTTTAAACATTTGGCTAAATTATTTCATTGTCGATTTATTATTATTCAGCTAGGAAACTTTAGAGCGAATGGTTACATTGTTTTGTTAACTTGTTTTGTGTAAATTCTTGGTAGATTCCCTTGGAGGATCTAAAGGTAAAATTAAAACTTTTCATTAAATTATTACCATGAAATTAAATTGTTTAAATTCCTTCGCATTTGTTTGGAATTGTTCTGGTGATTTCCCACACTTAAAAACGCTTTGAATTATTGTCGTCTTAAGTTAGTGTCGATTATTTCATTGAACTATCAGATAGCAAACTTTGAAAGAATTTTGCTGTTTTCTGCATTGATCTTAGTTTATGTTTTTTATTAATCTTATTATATTAGGATTTCCTAGTTTCTGTCTTTGAATGTTGACAATATCTTTTAGTTCTACCCTGTCAAATGTTAGAGTAAGATTTACAAAACACACAAATGAGAGTTTTTGAAATCGATGAACTTTTATAACTAAAGATTCTTAATTTTCGTTGAACTTATCTTCTTAAGATCTCTTTATCCACTATTAGGTCTCTTCTTTTATAGCGCCTTATCCCATTCTAATTGAGTAGGCATTCAAGTATTTTATTTTCTCTCGCCACTCCTTCCTGCCTAGAGCGTCTTCTTGTCTCGAACTTTTTTCTCGGGGATCTTCATTCACCTTATCCTTCCGTTTTGTATTTGGCTTTTCTTTCCCCCATCTGCCACCAACCTCCATCTTCTCAACTATTTTCTCAATGTAGTCCTCTTGCCTTTTTTGCACATGCTCGAATTATCTTAGCCTCCTCTCTTGGACCCTTCTACTTAATCCTGATCAACTTTCTGATAAGCTTATTTCTGATCATGTTCTTCCTAGTTACTCTACAATCCTCATCTCAGCCACTTTGATTTTTTTTCTTGAGTGCTTGTAACAGGCCACGTCTCTTCCGTACATCATAGCAGACCGCATCACCGTTTTATACTTCTTTTCTTTCATCCTGCAGCTCACATTTTTATCACATAGCACTCCACTTATCTTCCGTCAAATTAACCATCCTCAGTTCGCTCTACGCTGAATCTCTGCACCCAACCTTCCATTACTCTGTAAATTTGACCTGAGGTGCTCAGACATCTTGACGGATGGTAACTGTTCTTCCTAAAGTTTTATAAACATGCCTTGCGCCTCCCTTGTAGTCATATACTCTGTTTTCGACCTACTGATCCTCATCTCTTTCTCTTTCAGCGCTTTGCTCTACTCTTCCAACTTTTCCTCCAGTTTCTCTCCGGTAGATTCGCACAGACCAATGTCATCCGCAAACAGTATGCTTTAAGATGCTTCCTTTTTTCGTCCATCTCTAAATCTAACAAGTACGGGCTGAGTTGCGATTCCTAGTGCAGACCGACTCTGACCGGAAATCCCTCAGTCCTGCTGACACTACTCCTCACAGCAGTTTCCGCTCTCTTATATATTTCCTTAGCCAATCGCACGTATTTCTTTTGCGCCCCCTTCACCCTATCATATGCTTTCTTAAGGTCAATAAAGACCATCAATTGCGTCAGCACAAATATCGGATCCGTCGTTTCCTTTCCTGGCATGAACCCAAATTGCTCCTCCGTCTCCTGCCTAATCCTTCCTTTGATGACTGTTTTGCAGACCTTAACAGTATGTGACATTAGCTTTATGCCTCTATAATTTTACTTTTACACCAGTTATTGACTATTGTTACGGTCACATTTGCCGCTTCTTCTAGTTCTCTTCTTGAGTTTCCTGTAACCACTTTTACGAGGTCATCTGCATAAGCTACACTGCACCATTCATTTTCCACAGTTCTCACCATTTCCTATGATTTACCCTTGCAGGCATTCTTTTGTAACTGGTTTAGAGACTTCGTCGAACTGGCCCCTAAGTATTACCTTTCTATCATATAAGTAATCGCAGATAATTTTATACATATCGTCTTTGCATTCCATCCCTCTCAACTTCAGTTTAAAATACGGCCACCATCCAGTGTTAAACGCACCTGATATTTCAATAAAGATGGCGAATGAATATTTGTCGGTAGTGGAACGTACCCTGTGGTTATCACTGCGTCCTCTGTTGACTTGTTCTTTGTGAACTCGAATTGTCCTAGTGCCAATCTCCCTTCCTCTCTAAGTCTTCTCATAACCTTTTCTAGTAGGCTGGCAACAGACATATCGGACGTTGTTTTTTTTGATTTTAGTAACACCTTTATTTTCCCTTTTTTACATCTTGTTGGAAATTTGCCATGTCGTATGCACGCTTTAAACAGGTTATATATCCCATCTTCGATTATAATACAAGCTTTCTGCAATGCCACCACCTCTATACCGTCGTGCCCTGGTGCTTCATTTTTCTTTTGGCTCATTATGGCACCCTCCACTTTTTCTCTTGTAGCTCGTCCTTGTGCCCTGTTCGGGGTAAGTCTTCATTTGCCCGCATTTGGGTTTGTTCGTTCGTGTCCTCATTCGGATTATCGTCCGGTACCAATTCGTTTAGTAAAGCCCTCAGTCGTTGATTCTTAGGATGCTTCCCACCTGTTGCACTTTTAATTTACCTATCTGTAGTTTATATACAATCCCCCAAGGGTCACTATTTTCCGTTTCGCTTATAAGTTTTCGCCAGTTTTGTAATTGTGACTTTTCTAATTCACCTTTATAGTGCCCTTTTCCAGTTTTGTACTTTTTATGGTACATTTTGCTCCTTTTACCTTGTCGCTTATTTTGTTACTTTCGCCTTTTTCTTCTCATTTGTGATTGTAGTTTTATTAACGTATTGCTCCACCAAGGTACTGCCTTATGTTTTCTGCTTTCTGGATTGCGTGGTCTGGCGCTTTTATTATTATTACTTTAAGAAACTTAATCAGTCTTGTTCTTGAATTCTGTTGAACTGTGCTTTATAGACACCTCTATTTCTCCCGTATTTTGTTTTCGTATTTCTCCCAGTCTGCACGCTTTTTGGCGTATCGCTGGGTACTTCTTACTTCCGGAGTCGTTCGGTTTTTTTACTAATGAGAAGCTTACTGAGCAATGATCGCTGGAGGGCATCACTACCCAATTCACTAACTCTTGTGCCATATTTTTTGTTACCAAGGTTATGTCCAGATTGGCTTCCTCTTGATGGGAATAGGTCGATGGCTGGCCAGGTTAGTTCATTACTATTAGTCAATTTTGCGCTAGGCAATCTTCCACAGTTCTCTCTCTGTCATCTGTGGTTTCATTATGCCAAATTACGGATCGTGCGTTTATATCCGGGCCTATTAATAGTTTCTGATCTCAAAGTGTTCTTAATGTCCTAGTTAGGTAACGGTATACACCTCGGTTGGTTGACTCCATTGGTTGTACATACTTATACCATAGAAGGTACACGAGTCGGTTTTTATTAGTGTACATGCCCAGTGTGTCCCACATAAGTCTGTTTGTTTAACCACCGAGTATTTTTTATTAATTACTACAACTGCTGCTTTTACTGCTTTGCCACCGGTATAGTTACATAATATTCTATAGGTTACCGGGAGTCCTCTTATTACGTCTTTTGGGCAGTGCGGCTTTTGAATTAGCACCAGTGATAGGTATTATCTAGATACAAAATATCTAGATACAATAATTATATCTTGTATCTGAATCTAGATATAATTATAAAAATGTATCTTGTATATGCTATTAGATACAATAAACATTTGTTTATCTATATCTGTATCTAGATAAAATATTATTGTATCTTACCCATCACTGATTAGCACTATGTCGTATTGGGCCTTTTCAGCCTTTTTGACTAACTCGCCCACAACGATCTTCGACCCCTGGGCGTTTATCTGTAATATCCGAATGTTATCTTTGGTCATCTCGATACTATTCATGTCATTCCTTACTCCATCTATTCTCTGGTTAGTTTGTGTCCCCATAATCTGACTGTTCGATTACCTTGTCTATTGCAGAGCGATACATTGCACATCCTCGATCTGCTACCAAATGATTGTAATCCTTCCGCTGGCTTTTGCAATTAGCGCACTTTGCCTCACGTTCTCTATTAGGACAATTTGAATGTTCATGCCCTTCTTGTGCACAGTGTGCACATGTCTCTGTCGTATTGCAGTGTTTTGCTACGATATAATCTGCAACCTTGCAGGCCATCCATCCCACAAAGATTTTCTGTTTTTCCAGCAGTATTTTCCATATCTACGGAGAGAGTTCCGCCAGCCAGTGTACAACCTGAGCGTCTTTCTTTCCTGTCCTAACTTTAGGTTAAAGTACCTCTCGAACTTCTTGTCCTGCATTTCTCACTTCACTCATGTTTTTTGTGATTTGACTCATTTTGGTTATTTATTTTCAGTTATACACTTGCTGTTCTCACTTAGACTATTGTGGGTAATGTCCTACCATTACGCTTATTTTAATGATTTTAAATCGGATCTCGAGGATCTCTCCTGTCCTCTGCCACTACACTGCCGGTGCACAATCCACCTTTTGCCGTGGGCGGGAATTTTATTCCCTCCTTTCGGGAGTTACCCACCTTTCGTTGCCCATCCCCGACCTCGAGGATCAGATCAGATTGTTCAGAGCAGATCACTGAAATATGGTCGAAGTAAGGTTTTCTGAACTTGCTTTTGCAGATACCATTGCGTTGCTTACCAGATCTGCTAGAGATCCTCAACACAACTTGAGCTTTTAAAATGTGACATGAAAATTAGTATTGAAAAGACCAAAATTATGATCCTTTCACAACACAGGGGCATTAAACACAGCGTTTACATAGATGGTGCT